>JAFVLL020025673.1:0-24717 GCA_021397915.2 Tor tambroides | reverse complement strand
ACAGGAAAATTTTCTGCATTTTTACATTTTCAAAAAACTTCATTCTGTGTGATTTATAAGCTTGTTTACCCGTGGGGACCTCAATTTAGGTCCCCGCCGTGACACAAGTCCCCATGAGGCTGTGTGTATTCAGGTCTAAGTCCCCACCAGGATAGAAAAAACAAGTACACACACACACACACACACGCTGTTCTCTGTCAGCGACACACACACTGCTGTGAGCCCAGCATCTGAAATGCTTTGGAAATTGCTTGGCACATTGGCTGAAAATAGCTTGTGGCTATCACATATTGCCTCAGGTTGAAATGCGAAAGATTGCACTTGTTTGTAAGGACCAAATTCCCTTGAGAGAGAGAGACAAGTTGAAATGTATTTATGTTTCATTTCTGTGTGGGTCCGAGCTGTTTGTGCCAAAACAAAAGTATGAAAACAGATATAAACTGCGAAGCCGTTCATTGTACTGACCATACGATGTTGGTTATAGAGTTTAAAGATTTCTATTGTACAGTGTGACATACGAGACCGATGTTGTGCAGCCTGCTTTTGGCTTTTCCCCTCAAGAAGAGTCAGTGAAGCTGATCTTTGATCATCCTGAAGCTATATTCAGCTCAGAGAAGAGATGACAGATGCTCTGGAAGTCAAAGGGTGGATGTGTCTTGTCTCTGGTCACTCTTTGTCTTTGTTTCACCCAGGCTTCGTCTCTCTGTTATGTCCCGTAGAGCTCCCTGAAGGCCTGAATTTGACTCTCACGGTCTGTTGCAGGGGTTTAGTGCTTGAATAATCATTAAAGAGTTTTGTGTGCTGCGTGTCCTGAGGGCAGAGGGAGCCGACGGTGGCAGATGTAGCTGACTTTTCAGCATCGTTAGGTCACGCTGGGTGTCTGCAGGGATTTGGAGAGGCAAAATAAACATGATTATGAATTTGGCTTCTTTCTTTGATGCTTTACTAACATCCCTCTTTGTTCAGTCTTGGGTTAATCTTAAAATCAACATCAAATCAAAACTGGCCTTGTTTAATTTTCTTAATGTATGTTCTTGATCTCATTGTGCACATGAGTCATTGGTGCATGTTAATGCAAATAAAAAGAAATTGTTTGTCTTTGTAATCTTTCATAACTCACTCTGCCTCGTCCCTCCTTTTTGGCTGATATCACAGACTCATGCTACATTCAAACACACTTTCTCTGCTTTAATATTAAATCTAATTTGATATGGGTAAATTAATTTAATTTCTAGTGTTTACTTGGGAGTCTTTTTAGGGCAGTTTTTTGATTGGCAAAGTTTGTGGTCAGATTTTTATAACGAAACAAGTCACTTATGCTCATTAAGGTGGCTATTATTTGAGCAAAAATACAGTAAAATTGTGAAATATTATTATAGTTTAAAATAACTGTTTTCTGTGTGAATATATTTTAAAAAGTAATTTATTCCTGCGATCAAAGCTAAATTTTCAGCATCATTACTCCAGTCTTCAGTGTCACATGATCCTTCCGAAATCATTTTAATATGCTGATTTGATGCTTAAGAAACGTGATTTTTTTTCAGTGTTGAAAACAGTTGTGCTGCTTAATATTTTTGTGAGTTAATAGTAACTGTGACATTTTTTAAGGATTCCTTGATGAATTGAATGTTCAAAAGTACAGCATTTATTTGAAATAGAAATCCTTTGCAACATTACAAGAAAGCTGTGCAATCTCTATAAAATGACTTGACTAAATTCATGTCCAGAAATTATTTGAACAATCATGGAAATTGAAAAGTGTGGGAAATTTGTAACCTGCCGAAATACTGAAGTTATGGCTGCAAAACCATAACAAATGAACGTGTTCCTTTTAGCTGTGTAAAGAGTTGTCAGATCTGAAAGAATTAATTTGTCATTTGTTATTTATAAAACCATTAATTTCCATTATTAAACATGGTTTAATAAGTTTATTAAACATAGTTTTCACTTGCTAAATTATAGAAAACATTTCATTATATTAGTTTTTTTTCCCCCAGATCATTGTTGCTTGTGTATCGCACAAAATGCAAATGGTGCCCAATATAAATTTGCAGGATATTAACAGAATGAGGTGGTATCCACCTGATGAAGTGTTTCTTCATCCGTCTCTCGTTCTCTCACTCTTCCACCTTTTTTCTCTCCATCGCTCTCTAACCGATCGGAGCTATTCTTGGCCTGCTCTCTGAGCTGATGGGAAAAGCTGACATTGCTAACAGAGGGGGAATTTGAGCTCGACTCAAGCTAAAGCCCACTTCCTCCTCCTGGGCCCGCGCACCAGACACCATCCACCCCTCTGCCGTCTGCCACCGCCGCCATCAGGACATCTGATTTACTGTCTGCTGTTTGCATGACAAAGAAAGCCTTTCTGGTGAGAGTGTTTGAGAAAGGGAGAACAAAACAGAAAGGAAGAAGCTCTTCTTTTTCCCAAAAGGAGAAGTATTTTAAACAAGGTTCCCCCTACTTGAGGTCTTCTGTGAGCAGCATTATCAATTGTACATTGTTTATCACAGGTTTGGCAATAACTGAACAGCAACCAGTTATGGGCATTGTGTCCTACTGTGCCAACTGAATTTGGCACGTGGCTTGGTTGCATCTTTGCTGCTGAATTTAACTCTGTCTGACTAATGAGGAGAGGTGAACAATCCTATAAAAGAACTGGCATGTAGCACAAATTTAGAATCTAGCAAACAGTAAAGCAACTACAAAAAACTGCAGAATTATTATTTTATTTATTTATTGTATTTTGCCTTTTATTGGACAGCATAGTGGAGAGTTGACAGAAAAATATAGAGAGAGAAAAGGGGGGCGAGTAAAAGATATGGCCCAGGCTGGTTTGAACCTGGTTCCCCATGAACACAAGTCCTTTTTATATCTGTGATATAAGAATATATACACTTTTATAACGGAATTAGTCTAAACTTCATACTAAACGATTCTAAACAAAAATATTTAGCTATATATTATACAGAAAATACATTTAATATTTAATACTTTAATACTAATACTTCAGTTTTTATTTGACATTTTAATCTTTTTTTAAATAATTTAAGTAATTTAAAAAAATACTAGAAAAATACTTAGACTGATTCAAACCAGTACCTTTTTTTTCTTTTTAAATTCATTAAATTAAGCAGCTCATAATAGTGATTTGAAACATGCTATATGAATCATAAGACATGTCTTTGATTTTTTTTTTTTTTTTTAAAGTTATCCAGGCTTTTTATTGCAGTTTTTATTGCGTTTTATTTTTTATTGCATTTTATTTTTTTCCGTGGAGCTTTACATCTAGTGGCAGCACTAATGGAGGTGCAGGAAACACTGGTCCATGTTAAATTTTCTAATTTAGGGCCCTATGAAATCTTTTTTCTTTTTAACCAAATTTCGTGTTTTCTGTCTTAAGTTTTCTGGATTACATTTTAATGGTTTCATTAAATTTTAACAATCAAAAGCATCTCTATTTAATTGATTTTACAAAAATTAATTTATTGTTATTTTTTTCAAGAAATACTGTGTTGTGTATTTACATTTGACTAAATAAATTCTGGTAAATAATTTTTCTGGTAAATATTCCTTAAATCATGTTTTAATATTTTTTAATTGATATTTTTATTATTATTAGTACTGTCATTACATGAAGAAACTGTGACAGAAATCTATTACTTAAAGTTAAACTGAGCTTTTATTTTGACGGGTTGCTGTGAAGACCTTTAGGTTTCTGTTTGTATAAGTTATGATAATAGTTTTTCTCAAAAGAAATGGTAAAATGCTCATGAAGTGACTTTAAGAGCAGTTCTAGAGATTGTTTAGATGTACTCATATATTGAGGCAGCAGAGGCTGAAAACACCGCAAGCGTCATGCGGGCTTCAGTATGTGTGTAGTAAACGAAACCAAGCATCTGCACCATTCATTCACACAGACATGCAGAACATACAGGATTCATATTTAAATAGTATTTTGAGGCTTGATATTCAGAGACACTAGTCCATATCACATTCTGATTTAAATGTACTGACCTACTTTTAATTTATTCATCCAAAATTTGTCAGATTGTGTAACATTCCACGTTATGCAGTAAATTCCATTTTTATGACTGGATTCCGCGATTCCATCTGCATTTTTATCATAGTGCCAAATCAAATCAAATCATAGGGCCCTAGTAGTTGTTGTCAAATCTGCTAAGCTGCACTGCTGCAAAAGACTTCAGAACAAAATTTGTTAACCCACGTTTCCAAAATGTTTGTCCGTTTTGGGATCAAAGGGAGCAAGTGGAGAGCAGGTTACAAGTATACACTTGGTCATGAGTGCAAGGGCACAATGGGACTGGAGCTTCTGGGGGAGGTGTGCAATGGAAAAGTGCCCTGCGCTGTATCAACAGGCAGTCTGTGTATACGTGAGTGCGCATGTGTTTTTAAAGCAGCTGATGTGGTGGCAGGAGCAGCGGAAATGGATCCAGGGATGAGCAGAAACCAGATCTAACACAGGCACCGGGAAGGAATGGCCTTGTAAGGCAGCTGAGAGTCGCAGAGCGAGAGAGAGAGAGGGAGACACTGTGGGTTGCCATTCCATGAAGTCAGACACACATATATACATTCAATGAAACGGCAGCATTTCTAAACGCCCTGAACTAAACAAATCATTATCTGCACAAAACAGGCTATAAAATAATACAATTTGCGTTATAAAGCTATAAAGGTATTTAAAACCAAAGATGATTAGCTTTTATAGGAAGCCATGTGCTGCTGCTTTTTGATTTATTGAATCTGGCAAACGTAGTAATTAAACGTTGACCTGGCAACAGTTCCTCTTATATTTGATTGTACCAAATCTAATCTTTTATGGAAAATATTGTCTTACATTAAATCTTTCTTATACGGTCAGAAATGTCTTTTACGCTCTTGTTAATATTTGAATCTTGGAGGCGTACTGTGCAGTTAATAACTTTATTTGGAACAAAAGCCTGTGAACAAAAAATGTATTTGGAAGCTATTTTTAAGAGATTTTAACAAGATTTTGCATGCTTATTGTGTTTGCTCATTGCCTTTATAAAACTTTTTCTGGTTTTATCACACATCAGTTAAAAGTTTCATTGCTGTACAAGAAAGCTGTGCAATTTAAGATACCATTCATGCCCATACCAGGATGAATTGCTGCAAAGCATAAAACAGTTAGGTGTTTGTTTAAATTACAGTAATAATATTGAGGTACTGTAAATTAATTTTAATGTGAAGTGATGAATGATGCCAGTGAGAAATCGGATTCAAGGACAATGTCTGTCTCTGTAGGACTATCACAAATACACACAAATTCCTCTGTGGATTTAGTCTAAACTTACTCAGCGAAAGCAGAGTATTTCAGGATACACATTTATTTCTATCAGTAAGACAAACTAACTGCTTTTCTCAAAACACCTGTGTTTTTATTGGCCTGATAAGATTTTGCATATTGTAAAATTCGTGGTTTGACCATAGCCGTTTCCATCCAAAGTTACTAATTAAGCTTATGTGCAAAATTGGCGTACTGTATCGCAGTATGTAAAACATAATGTAAAACATTTGCGAATAAAGCACTATTTCCATCCAGTGAGTTGAAGAGAACAAATTTGTCACTTCCCGATTAACTTGTGCAAAATATCACGAAGAAAATTGTAATTTGCTGCAGTAGGAGAAGGCACTGTATATAATAATTTTTGTATACAATAAATCATGAGCTTCAGAGCGCGCAGACAAAACGCGGTCATGTTATTTTTGGAGCCTGCTGTTTGGGAACGCAATTCTGTGAGTTAATAACGAAGTACTTTGACGAGACTTTGCTCAAGCATTTTAGAATGACAAAACCAGCATTTCAGATGTTGTGCAATGAGATCGGTCCGGTGGTTAGTCCAGTTTTACGCAGATCTTTTTTTGATGGCATTTAGGAATGTATTTGGTAAAAGTGTTTCCATCTTAGTTTATGCGCAAGTTTTCTTACCAGATAAGAAAATTGTCTGACTTAGTTGAGCGCATAGGCCCTCCATTTTTTACGTGCATCTTGATGTTTCCATCCAGTGTGTTAAATTCAATATCCTAAAATGCACATAAAAATAGGTGGATGAAATCATAGCTAGTATCTCTTCCAAAACCCGTAGTCTCTAATATCTATGCTCTTGTGTTAAAAACAGCTAAGACACAAAAAAGCCACTAATGTGCACAACATCCTAATGTACACAACTTCAATTTAGATTTTGATGTTAGCATGTTGCAATGCATGTTTCTTTTTGTTTGGTTTTGTTTTCTTTGATGCAGTGCTTTGTAGAATTGCATTATGATTAAGGATACATATGGTTCATTTTTGCTGTCTAGGTAGGTGGCTTTCTAGGTTTTTTTGTAACAGAGCTCTGGTCATTTGAATGTTATTGCATGTAGCAATTAATCCCCATTTGACCTCCTTGTTAAAAAAATCTGTCAAAGCTGATATAGATATTCAATTAAAGGCTGGAAGGCAGAGTGCTTCCCCATCTGATAGTGTGCGTAATTTAATAAGGGAGGTTTCCAGCACGGTAGCATCACCAGGCCGATTTTTATGAGCGATAGAGAGAGAGAGAAGAAAAAGAGAAGGGTAGATAAAGAGGAAGAAGGAGGGAGTGTAGGATACTTTGAATTGTTCTGCCTTGATGGTCGTCACCCCTTTGCCTCCTCTGAGAATTAACCAATTAGACTGCGCCTGGTGCGTTTGCCGGCCACACTATTAGACAGATGAAAGGAGCCCTCTGTTTAGCCTATAAACGAGTGAGCAGAATATTGATAAAGACAAGCGAGGGTTATTGCATTCGCCCCGCAACATTTGTTCCTTTGTGCCATGATACAGCTCTGCGTAGTTCTTTTTAACCCGCAGTGCCGAGTGTGAGTTATGGTAGTGAGAATTAAGCTGCCAGACTTAATTGTAGGAAGTGATTCACTCTGAATTGTGCTTTTGTGACAGAGCTGCACTTATCTGACAGCAATCTTATTCACTGTTCTCAGAACAGCCGTGGTGGCTGTTGAAAGCCCTATAATGACTGTCGGTCTGTTCATTAAGGATAATTGGTAATGTTGCGCGGTTCTGGATTTGTGTGTCGTGGGTGTGTTGAAGTCATAAGTGGAAGTGTTATAAATAAAGACTAGGCTTTCAGTGATGTGTTTGTGATGTAACAACCCATTACAAGAATTCCAGTACAAAAACAAATGTGTGTGTGTACTGTAAGGTGGCAGAATTAATCTTATTAAATACTGTTAGTAATATCTGAATGACTTGCAGCATGTTTTCAACAAACCAGTTAATGATATGGTCATTGAGTGCTTCTAGCTGGTTGTATTGACTCAATTTTAGGATTTCTTACTAGGGGTGTATCGGTACACAAACATGATGGTTCGGTGTGTACCTCAGTTTTGATGTCACGATTCAGTAAGTTTTCAGTACAGCCGGGGGAAAAAACGAACATAAAATAACATTATTATTATTATTATTATTATTCTTTAATTTTTAAGTGGTTTACTAAACAAATTGCTCGCTCTTTAAATAAATTCAATTATAATTGATTTTCTTAGGGATAAAAATCTATCTCAGCTTATGCTCTAAACTATAGGGAGCCCTTTTACGTTATTATAAGGTTACAATTAACAACAGCCCAAATTTAAATTTAATTACTATTTATTTTTAAATATAATAATCAACACTCAACTTAAAAAAAATATTGTATGCAAACATGTAAATTGCACATAATGCAGTTTTTCAATTAACTTCTAAATTAAAAAATTTCTATTTGTTAATTATAATTATAACATTTCTAAAAAAGGACGTAATTTGAAAGATGAGAGTTTGTTTTCTTAACAAAAGTAACAATATATAAAACTGGAAGTCTCCAATGAAGTTCCGCTTATACAGTGGTTAAAACAATGCTGTATTTGTTCAGTACACATGCGTACCGAACTGAAAGACCCGTACCAAGAATTTTCGGTACAAGTACGTGTACCGTTACACCCCTATTTCTTACAGTATTCTTTTGGACTTTGGTACTTTGTGGTTCAGTTCTGTAAGTACTCAAAGTCAAAATGACCAAAATGCGCATTCTTAATTTCTGTTCCTCCAGCCAAATTTACCCAACAACCCTTTACTTACACTTACTTACAAGATTATCAGTCTGTATGAATGTGTTGATCCATAATTACAGATAGATTCAGCACTTCACTAGTTTTCCCAAAGCCACCTCTGTTGTTCTCATTCACTCCAGTACTCCTATGATTGGCATCCTCCTGTATCCCTGCAAAACCAAACCACCACTTTCTGCTTATCATCACATCAAACACTACATCTTTGCTTACTTTTCCTTGTACATGTACAGCTCACTTGAATTTAATTTCTAAATCTTCTTGGGTTTTTTCTTCTGGAGAGTGAGAATTATTGGTAGAGCGGGAATAAGATGTGTACATATAAAACCTGCATCACTCACATGAGCACCGCAGTTTAATATATGTAGAGCACGTGCACTAACCTTTTTTTTAATAGTTTTTATTTTCTATAGAAAGTGGAGAGTGATAGAAACTTGTGTTGGAAGATGAACAGAAAGTTGTTGGACTCGCAGGTCGAGACAGATTTGGAGAAAGCTCAGGGCAAATAGAGAAGTCCATTGAGCTTAGTCATAAAGCAATTATTGTCTAATTACTTTCTTGAAACAACAACATTTAAATGTATCCGTGAAAGATGAAGTGGCAAAAGGGTGAGTTTAATGAGAATGCACAAAATAGTTCTTTAATGACATCCTGAACCTCTCGTAACATCTGTCCAACCTGAACTTTCCACAGTGCTCATTAACACCAGCCAGTGTTGTCCACCGAACACAGTCACACCTGCTGCTCTTCATTACGATAATGATTTCTACCTTCCATCTCTCAGCTGGACTCCTTTTTTGGCTCTTGAATACTGATTTTCTCCAAAAAGAGCATTTTCCATCCTGAGGGTGTCATTCTCAGAGACTGCATTTCTTAACTTTCTCATGGCTCTTCATAGCTGTGGCCACCTGCTAAGCTCTCAGGAGCAGTGAGTAATTGGAAATCTCCCTTGCGCCAAGGGACACCCTGTGCTGCATATCTTTCCTTCCTTTCTTGGGTTTGACGAATCCCAGGGATTTCTCACTGGCTTCCTCTTACACATGCAGGCGTACACTGGTCTTCGGTTAAGAGAGTGGATCCTCTGTGCAGGGATGTTTTCAGGCCAAGGTTAACCCGGATACTGGAGGACATTGCAAGAGCCAAAAGCTGCCTAAGGGTCTTGAGGGATGGAAATTGAAGGCACTGACAGAGATTTGCAATGTCAAGGTGACCACAAGTCATTCATTTTCAATGGGGGTTGATGATTTTATTATAACATGAGTGACAGTGACAGTTCTAAGGATACATAGGGCCCTATGATTTCTGTGATGTGGAAAACGCAGACGGAATCAAGGAATCCAGTCAAAAAAATGGAATTTACTCTATAACGCTGAATGTCACGGAATTTGTCAAATTTTGGATGAATAAATCAAGAGTAGGTCAGTACACTTAAATCAAAATGTGATATGGACTAGTAATCTGTGAATATTAAGCTGCAAAATACTAATTAAATATGAATCCTACATGTTCTGCATGTCTCTGTGTGAGTGAATGGCGCAGATGTGCGATTTCGTTTACTACACACATACTGAAGCACGCGTGACACTTGCAGTGTTTTCAGCCTCTGCCGCCTCAATATATGAGTACATGAACACATGAATATAAACGCTAGAACAGCTCTGAGAGACACTTCATGAGCATTTTAATAATATCCTCATATCATATACAAACTGAAACTTAAAGGTTTCTTACAGCAGCACGTCAAAATAAAAGTTTGGTTTAACTTGAAGAAATTGTGACAAATATATTACTCAATGTAATAATAGTACTACTAATAACAAAATTATTATTAAAACAAGGAATAATCATACAATTTTTCTTCCATGTTTTAAAACAATGTTGTGCAGCACTTTGTTAGCCTAAAAAAATTATTTTTTAAAATTATTTTCATTTGATTAAAAGCCATATTAATGTTTTATGCCATCAATTTTTTAACAGAAAAATTACTGTAAAATACACAACACAGTATTTCTGAGAAAAAAGATCATAGGGCTCTATGTATTAAGTTGTTTTTATGAAATCAATGCTTTTGATTAATAAACTTTAATTTAACCGTTAAAACAGAGTCCGGAAAAAAACAATCCAGAAAAATTAAAATGGAAAAAATGGAATTTGGAAAAAAAAATAAAATGGATTTCATAGGGCCCTAAATACAATGCTGCAAACTACCAATGGGAGTGCAGAAGATGTAGCTTGTGACACGTTGTTAGATACAGTTGGATATTGCTATTTAGTTTGATCACCTACTAGCATCTACTTGACAACTTCTAGTGATTGAATTGATGCCAGTGATGGCAGTGATTTTAAAGCAGTCGTAAATTAGTTGTTTTCAATGACAGTTGTTGATTTCTGCTGACTTGAGCGACAAATTTGACAATGTGAATGTTGCAAAATTGTGAAGAAGCAGCGTCACAATACGACAGTTAGCACTGAGAATGATCTGCTGTCAATTAGACATGTAGGACGGACAGTACAGATACTCTGTGACCTCTGCAGTTTAATATATCCATATGAATGCAACCTCTAGGCCACAAAATAAACACACCTGAACCATCTTATAAAGGTCTCTAAGATTGCTAGAAACTTCCAGGCAGATGTGTTGGAGCTGGTTGGAGCCGAACTCCGTAGGACATTGGCCCTTCAGGAGCAGGATTGGGCCCCATTGCTCAAAACGGATCTTGCACATTTCTGTCCTTCAGAACTCTTTCTAGTGTGCAAATGCCCTTCTTTCCATGTCCCATGTATTGATACAGCTGTCTCTTCCTCAGCAATACTGAAGTTATTACACTGTAAATGTAGATTGAATTGGCAAGTCTTGCCTTCCTCTCTCTCTCTCAGGAGTCTCTCCCATAAGACTCTGGGGTGCTCTCTAACAACAGGGATCTAAAAATTGTGTTGTCTGAGGTAGATAACTTCTTTACGCTGAGAAACACAGTTTGCTGGTTTTCTTCTTTTTTTCGTAAGTTGTATTTGCACACTCCTATATGCATAGGACACTCTGCACCTGACTCACCCCACATGGACACCCTCTAATCTGTGCAGTGGATGTGTTATATCCTGGCTGGATTACTTTTTAAGTCTCTTCTGATTAGTATTCACTGATCAGGCTTAACGTGGGTGCCAGTAGCCGGGTTAGCTTTGTTAGCATGTTAAATCATCTGGAGGCTTACTGTATGTAGAGCAGTAAAGCTGGCTGCAGCCCTTCGTTTTTCCAGGTCGAACCCAGATTGCGTCACAGTGGATAGTTTGTCAGCTGCTGCTAATTTTGACCCGCTCCCAGTCTCTCGTCTATTTACGGATCAGAGTGCAGTCTTCAACTGCCTGTCACTCTCAGGGAAATAAACAAACATGCTGAATGTGAACGGCAATGCCAAGATAAACAGCAGCTGCACCTGTAATTGATTTAAGAGGGTAAATACACATGTTAGCCATTCTTTTGGGATCGTGGGTGAGAAGAGGATTTAACAATGCGACGGCAACTCTTCTGGATACCCAGATCCATAGCCACCATAAAACAGGGACATAAAACACCATAAAACAGGGTGGTTACTTGTTATTTTATACATTTAAGTCTTTGGCTGAATTTGATTCAGTTGGAAATGAGTTTTCTTAATATGAAATTGCCATGCAAATTCAACTAAAACAATGTGACTGAGTTAAACTAATAAAATGAGATGTCAAATTAACAAACTAAATCTTTGTTCATTACTAGCTAGCAAGAGCCACACTAACATACTAAATGTGTTGTGCTGAGATTTCCACAGTAATTGCTTATTGATTAAAGCAACATACAGTGTAGTCTTATACTGTCATCTTTAAGTACAAGCTTCACTCTGCAGCACAATAGTAATCCCCAAAAAATGCCAATTTAATAGAAACCCTTTGTAATCCCAAAAGAACATTAAACACTGAGTTTTCCTCTTTTTCATCCTGCTAAAGCACACACAAGGTATCACTTCTTTTTTTAACATTAACGCTCTCCATCCAGTCCTATGCAAGGCATGATGGGAACTAGAAAGCTCCTGCCCAGGTTCAGTTAATGCCAGCAAAAATTAATAATTTAGTTACAACACTAATGGATTAAGTAAACTTTCTGTAAGTGGACTGCACAGTTTAAAGGGACAGTTCACCCAGAAATGTCGTTCCGAACCTGTAAGACCTTCGGAAAACACAAATTAAGATATTTTTGATGAAATCCGAGAGTTTTCTGGCCCTGCATAGACAGCAACGCAACTACCACATTCAAGGCCCAGAAAGGTATTAAGGACATCGTTAAAATAGTCCATGTGACATCAATGATTCTACCGTCATTTTATGAAGCAATATGAATACTTTTTGTGTGCAAAGAAAACAAAAATAACACCTTTATTCAGTAATTTCTCCTCTTCCATTTCAGTCTTCGATGCACATTCACAAGAGTACCACAACACATGAGTGTGATGCTGCTGATGCAGGAGCCGGCGTTCTGACTTTATTTTTGTTTTCTTTGCTCACAAAAAAGTATTCTCGTAGCTTCATAAAATTACGGCTGAACCACTGATGGCACATGGACTATTTTAACAATGTCCTTACTACCTTTCTGGGCCTTGAACGTGTCAGTTTCGTTGCTGTCTATGCAGGGTCAGAATGCGCTCGGATTTCATCAAAAATATCTTAATTTGTGCTACGAAGATAAACAATGGTGTTACGGGTTTGGAATGACATGATGGTGAGTAATTAATGACAGAATTTTTATTTTTGGGTGAACTATCCCTTTAAGTTGGGATAATGGTCAAGAATTGTTGAATTGCTTAATTTTAATTGAATTAAGCGAAACATTGTTTTTGTATTTTTCATGTGTAATACAATTATGGTAGCTAAGTTAGCCCCTTCAACAGTAATTCATCAGTTGAATGAAGCCTTTAGGAATGGTTGGCATGACCAATGTATATTGTGTTTCTGTGCTCATTTGGCTGTCCAGGTCTGTGAGGCTAGAGCTGGGATGGGCTGAGCTCTGTTTCTGCCGTGATATGACTGGCTGCCTCTCTACGTTACCTTGGGAATTCTCTGACCCACTTTGCCTTTCGGTTGGAGTTATTTTTACATATTAGAAGAATAAAACAATGGAAGTCCTCACAATGTCTTTGCTTTTACTTTTTCCTCTTTTCTTACTTTTGTCACTGTCTATTTTGTATTGGAATGAGGAGGTGGTGGTGAATGGGGAATGGATCAAGGAGTAGTTATTTACCTATTTAAAAAAACACCTTGGCTCTGAGGAAGATGGGAGTCAAATTCCACTTTTGAGCACTGGTATTTTGCCAGCCACGTGACGATTCAAGATAGCAGTGTAACTGATCAGAAGCACTGACAATAAGCACACATGCAAACGCGAGCTTGTGCACACATTCGCATGCGCGCAGAAATTGTTTTTGTCAGCGGATGCTCTCTCAGCAATATTCGTAGAAGATGGTGCAGTCTCTGGAGATCCGAGTAGTCTGAACTGATGTAAACCTCAATCGTTATTACTAACCTCCTCTTTCACCGAGAGGTCACAGGGGCTGCATTTACACTGGAAAGCCTAATGCACAGATTTGATATTCTGACACGCATTCGATTTTTCTTTTTATTCCTGGCTGTTTATATTTACTTAAGACATAACCGACTGTGTTAACTTGAATACCCAGCCAGACAGTGCAGTGCTGGCGGCGTAAATCGATTGGTCAAAACTACTGTGCACCGCAGAAATCAGAATTGTCTGACCGTGTGCATGCGGTCTGTGATGCCTCTGGTCATGTACGGGCCTCGGAAGCGTCTCAGCAGTGGCTTAGGACGCAGAGACCTCACTGATTATAAGCCTTTAATGTTAAGCTGATTACAGGCTTTAGGTATCTCCTGCTTTCTGCTGGTAATGCCCGTGTCAAGTACCAGAATCGTGGAAACATGCAAAATGTATCCGGTAGAGAGGCAGTTGCTCTCACTTTCTAGAAGCCTTATGTATAATTTTTATACATAATAGCTAAAAGTGGTGATGCTACTAAATTTAACTAGTTGTAGTGTGACAATAACTGGTTGGTTTTCATAAGTGTAGTTTTTCCAGTAATAAATCTTTTCAAGTATCAGTGTAGCGTTTCTCCTACGTTAGAGAGTTAGGAAACTGGTTTCTTTTTAGAGGAACGATTCATTTGAAACATTCATGCAGTTTTAAAAAACAAAACAAAAAAAAAACAGATATATTTACACAAACTACATTTAAAAGTAAATACCTATTTGAAAAAGTAGCTCGTAACAATACAAGTTAGTAACAAAATATGCCGTGTAAAAAAATTTCTATGATCATTAAGTCATGGCCAATGTTCCCTCTAAGCTGCGCACGCAAAGATGAGTTGGGAAAGCCATTTTATTGTGTTCTAGTAAAAACAAAAGAATTGCAATGCTTGGGTAAACCGCTATAGAGCTGCTGCCGCTATAGAGTTAGAACCTGTGAATGCGGTTTACAGGTTTCATAGAAAGAGAATGATGTGCACCAAATGAGTCGCTGTAGAAACCAAGTACTTCAATGGTTGCGGACGAAAGAGCTCAAATCGAGAGCCAACACAAACGCAATGACGTGAAATAAAACGTCCTCATGTATTAAAGAAGAGTGGCTTTATTAAGTGCTGGAAATAGCGGATGATGGGCACAGAATGGTCACAAAACTCATAGGGATGTTTAGATAGCTATATAAGAATTCACGTTCACTTTTTTTTTTAAAAAAAATATTTAACTTACAGATCTCAGTTTAAGTGCTTCGGTTTGTTTTCTAGTCTCTTCTATCAGTTTAAATGCTTCAGTTGTTTTGATATTATATTATGTTAGGCCTATATTATAAACCTAATAAATAATTGACCTTGTTTTTTAATGGAATCACTTATGCTTATCAAGGCTGTATTTATTTGATCAAAATGCAGAAAAAAAACGGTAATATTGTGAACTCTTAGGCTATTGCAATTTCTAATATTGGTTTTATATTTTAATATATTTCAAAATATAGTGTATTCCTGTAAAGCAAAGCTGAATCTTCAGCATCATTACTCCAGACTTCAGTGTCACACGATCCTTCAGAAATCATTCTAATATTCTGATTTATTATCAGTGTTGAAACTTTTGTGCTGCTTAATATTTTTTGGAACCTTTTTTCTTTGATTCTTTGATTAGGCTAATAAAAAGTTAAAAAGAACAGCATTAATTAAAAATATAAATATTTTCTAACATCAGTCTTTACTAGGGCCGCTCGATTATGACAAAAATCATAATCACAATTATTTTGGTCAATATTGTAATCACGATTATTTAAAATGATTATTAGTGGGCCATATGACCAAAACTTTATATGAAAGATTTATTTAAAGATAGTGATATATATCAAATATATATTTTCTGTAAATAAGGTTGCTATGACATCTACATTTCAGAGACCAGCGAAATGTCACAATTCTCAATTCCACAGCAGAATAGAGTAACTAATATTAGTTAAAAAAAGGTCATCAAAATTATTGAAAATAATTAAACTAAAAAAACTAAAATAAAAAAAACTAAAGAATACAATAGAATAAAAAGTTACAAATGAAACAAACTGTGCTTTCCATTACTGAATTTTCATAATCGTTGGAGGCCGAAATCGAAATCGAAACTGAATTTCGATTAATTGCACAGCCCTAGTCTTTACTATCACTTTTTATCCATTTAACACATCCTTGCTGAATAAAAGTACCCCAAACTTTTGAATAGTAGTGTATATTGTAACACAAAATTTCTATTTTGAATAAACACTGTTCTTTTTAACTTTTTATTTCTCAAAGAATCCTGAAAAATATCACAGGTCCCAAAAAATATTAAGCAGCACAACTTTTTCCAACATTAATTATAAATTAGCATATTAGAATGATTTCTGAAGGATCATGTGACACTGAAAATTCAGCTTTGCTTCACAGGAATAAATTATATTTTAAAGTATATTAAAATAGAAAACTTTTATTTTAAATTGCAATAATATTTCACAATATTATTTTGTGAAATAATATTCAGTATTTTTTATCAAATAGATACAGCCTTGATGAGCCTAAGAAACTTCTTTAAAAAATTTACTGATCCCAAACTTTTGAACGGCAGTGTATTGTACTGTAAAAATGTTTTCTCAGATAACCTAAAATGTACATCATTTAGTTACATCAAGGGTCAAATCAAATATAAATAGCACATTAAAGTTAAAAGTTACACACTTTTTTGTGTGCGCACTGTACAGGTCTGGTATAAAGAATGTTTTTGCTCAGGTGGCCGAAGTGTCCGCCTAATGGAGAAAAGTTTTGCTCAGCAAGAAAAAAATTAGAGGGAATATTGGTCATGGCAACATATGTTTTTCCATTCTCATCAAAATAATCAATCATTTCACCAAATTCAACTTAATTTTTAAGTTGAAGAATCAACCTGATTTTTTTTTTTAAAAGTCAGTTTAATATACAGTAGTCAACATTTGAAGTGGATCAAAACCTTTCATCAAAGTTGACCTAAAACCAAAACAATAGCTGTTCTTGTCATTGGACAACTTTGAACTTTGTTTGATCCACTTCAACAGTTGACTACTGTAATTTAAGTTGTACTTGAATGACTTGACATTGATGACTAATCAAATGCACTCACTTCGATTATATTATATTTATTAATAGAGTGCAATGCCCATTTTTGAAGTCCTGATTTAGTGTTTGCAGCCTGATTTCATGACACAAACGTACCTGTGGGAATGAAATACGTACGTTTCGTGAAATATTCAATGTGAAATGTCCATTGAACGGTGCTAAAAGATTCGTTTTTCCCCCTGAACAGATGAGCGTACATATGTGCCGTTGGTTTTGTACGTGTCGCCGCAGTTCTGACTTGAAATGTCAGTTGAGTGGCACTATAAGTTTAATGCTCATTGACATTTTAAAATAACATACCATCTGCACTACACCTAAACCTACTTGATAGTATGAACAAAAGCGAATGTGGCGTAAAAAAGCGCAATCGCAAGCATGCCATTTTACCTTGTTTTTCGATCTCTCATCTTTCAGCTCTTTCATTGTGAGTCATGTTTTTCATGGGATTTGTACCCAAGGATTCCACATTCTAAGTCCAGTTCTGTGCCGGCTGAGCTACCGAGCAAGCTTGTTACATCCGGAAAGTGAAATATACGGAGCTGTAATCATAAATGTGTACGAAAACGATTACAAGTGCTCGATGTTTTACTGCCTCTAGTGTTCATTTCTTTTGGAAACTGCAGTGTTATGCACCTATTGGTACATATTTCGCGTCTTGTGAAAAAGTTCCCACAAGTATGTTTTCGTCATGAGACCAGGTAGCGTTTTTGCTGTACTAGAATAGGTTTTCATGCTTGAATGTTTCAAAAAACTTATTTTTCACATATTTTACATTATTGCCTCACTTCTCCTCCCAGTTTGTCTCAAAATACCTGTTTAGTTCCTGTTTCGATTAAGCCCCTCCTTCTGAAACAAGAAATGTGCTCTGATTGGTTAGCTGGCCCAGTGCATTGTGATTGGTGAACCACTTACAGCGTGTTCCGGAAATGACACGCCCCTTACCATAACCATGAGTTTGATCTGTTCAGCTGTAAATATCAATGATGCAATTTTGCCATGTGAATAAGCATAATAGGACCCCTTTAAACATTTAAGACAGCAACTGAAGTTGAAGTAGGTGGAAATTTTTTTACGGTGCCCAGTACATTAAATAGCTGCAATGTACTTATGTTGTCTTTGTAACTAGTTGTAACTTCATATTTGATTTGGTTTTGCATTTTAAAATGGTAGCTTTCAACACGACAAGCATTGGTACAGTGGTGCAGCGTGTCTGTTAATTCCAGGACTCAATGAAACAGATTTCATGATTTCCATTAACACTGTCGGTCACACTCCATATACACCTCGAGATGAGCTCAGCTTCTCATGATTTCTGATAGAATGAGGTGGCATTGACCGAGTCATCCTCTGCTTATTAGCGAGTTCACAGCTGTTTCCTGTTGTGGCGGTAAAGCGGAGCGCTTAAGAGATGGCAGCTGCGTTCAAAACAAGAGGGGTGATAACACAAGCTACACCGCGTGTCAGGCGTGGCCCTCAGTGTCTCTTAACACCCAGGTGTGGGAGGGAGCCAGTCTCCATGGTAACTGCAGGAGTAAAATAATTGGGCATGGCCCAGATTGTGTGATGAGTGATGTACGGAAGAGGGGCTTTTCTTCCCCCCTTTCTCCTGTTTTGTTTCTAACTCTAGCTTTCTTTGAACAATGCACATCTAGATGTGTGAAGTTTTTGTTTTTTACCAGGTGAAAAACTTCAAGATCACAGCTGTGTCCTACATGACTGGATTAACCGCTGTAATCTGTATGGTCTTAACCCTCACTAGTGGCGATTGCATCAGTTTTTAATTTAGTAATTCATCTTTATTTCAGTAATTGCGTCACATAATGCCCATAATTTCTGCCTGACTTCCATGCGTGTGATAAACCAGTGTACGATTTCTTTGGCACGCAATGCAGGATGAGAGAATATGCGAAGGTAAATATTTTGGCTCTTGGGCAAATGAGAGCCAGACGCCGAGTGTTGGCTTGTTTTATGGATGGCTGAAGCTGGAATGGCCCTCATTTGAGCTCTATATTGAGCAGGGGGCTGTGTTTTTAAACGGTGAACAGAGAACTCTTTGTGACCCGTTCAGATGGGCTGTCTATCAGTTTCAGGTCCACTGTTGCTGTTCAGGCTAGACTTGAGTAGCTTGGGTTTAAACTCTCACGCTAATGAGAAGTTGATGTGAATGAACTACTGTAGCTGAATGAACTTCCTTATCTGTAGTACATTGCAAAGCTTAAAGGGATAGTTCAACAAAAAATTTAAATTATGTTTGGATTGTAACCATTATAACCCCTTGAAGTGAGATTCTTAACACTGGAAAAATGAAAAAAAAATAATCAAAAGTTTAATTTTTTTTCTTGATACTTTCACATAATGCCAAATTGTGAATTTAATTTATGATTAAAACAATTCAGTGACTTTACAAACACTTTTTTTCACGTAAAAACATTTGAATTTTGAATTTTAACCTAATTTTAATCTAGGGATGTCACTAATGATTATTTTGGTAATTGAGTAATCGGTCGATTGTTCTGACGATTAATCGAGTAATCGGATACTTTATTGTGGTAATAAAAATAGACCTAAGCAAACAACAGACTTTAAATTAACTTAAACATTTGTATATAATAGCAATTAGGCAATAAATAATTGTTTCAAATAAATTATCAAGTGCAAAAAGGAAAAAAATATGGATTTTTTATTATTATTATTATTTTGATTTTTATATTGGTCACCCCCACTTCCCATTTTCCTTGGCAAAATCATGAATGAATACATGCCTGCCACACTAAAAGTCAAAAGCAGTTACATCATTCAGCAGGATAAGAGGTTAGAGACACCTGAGCCCATTTTTAATCTCTATTTTCATGTGAAAACCATCTTCAGAGCAGCTACTGTTAAACAAACAGTGTTGTGGCTGAGCTAGGGTCAAAAGTCCCGATCTGTCAGATAAAACATACTGTTGTGGATTTATTTTCCTCTCGGGCAGGGAGAGATCTGGCTCTTCGCTATAATAGCTTTACTAAGCCATTGTCTGCGGGAGCCGGGCTAACAGTCCTGCTTTGGCAGTGGAGAGTACCGCCTTATTGCTCAAACAGGCCTGGAACGCTCTGTGCGAGATCTCTGCAGGACACGTCTGGTCTCATGGAAGGCTCTTGGAACCTGGTGAGAAGCTGTATTTGTTGAATGGCAGAGGAGAATGGTTTCGTCATTCGCGAGTTAGCGAGCTTTTCACAGCAGAGGCCAGCGGCACGACTCCGACCTTTCGTAGGCGAACCTCAATAAACACGCAGGTGCATGTGTGACTACGCCCGTCTGAGTCCTCGCTTCAACACCGCTGAAACTCGCTGCTATATTTAGCACAAGGAATGTAGTTTAAAAACAAACAAAAAAATATGGTAGCAACATTTTAGGTTGTACAGATTTGGCTTAAATTTACAGTAAAACACATTTCATTAACTGATACAATATTTATGTAAATTAATATATTGAAGTGCTAATATAGAAAGATGGCAGCATCTATCTATCTATCTAATCAAAAAATCAATCAATCTTTTAGATGAAACTTTTTTTGGTATCTTCATTTTATGGCCATATTTGGTTCAGTTCCAGAGATATTGGGATATTAATGTGGCTCTAAGAGTAAATTGTTATTTTCCGTGGTCAAATGTGGGTCACTTTGCATACAGCTAATGCTTTTTTGTCTTTTAAAGAGGAATGTCTGAAAAACAAAATGATGTTGAAACTAGAAATGAATCTTCTGTTACACCGTTGCATAAAACAGATCTGTCTGCATGCCATAAGTATTCCTTTTCAAAAGTTTGCATATGCATTTTACTCAAGAAGTATTAAAGATGTTTCAATACAATTTTAGGTTCTGGTTCTTAAACATTTCTTGAGGTATGTTCATTTTTAAGACCCTGTATGTTCATTTCCAGAGATATGGATGTGTCAGTGCAGCTCCATGTCCAAATTGTTGAATTTTACCCATATTCAAACATTAAAAGTTGATGCAGAAATTAGTAAAAGTTTAAGAACCAAAATCTGAATATTATGATCTTTAATACTTCTTGAGGGAATAAGAAGGGCTTTTTCCCACTTTTGAACTGGTATCTTTGGCATATGCAACAAAGATTGCTAAAGTCAACAGATTTTACTAATAGGCCTGCCAATCTCTGTGTAAAAATAACATAAATATGCTGTCATCTTTCTAAAGTCATTTTTACTACCCTGCAATTTGAAAATTTAAAATTGGTGAAAATTGTCATTTTGACCACCCTCTACAAAATATTGCATTACTCTATAAATATACATCCATGGCATTTAATGTTTTGGCTTTCTTTTTTATTATGTATTTCTTTGACCAGGAAAAAAAAATCAAAATCAAAATTTTTATGCAGGGACCTCTTGTTAAGTTCACATGGCATGACCCTTCCGCCCTCAAAAACAATTTGGGGCCAAAAGTTCTCCCGAAAATAATTTCTATTTCCTGTTTCATTGCATCACTATGAAAATGCAGAACTTTTGCGTTACAAAAAAGAACACAAGCACAAAATCTAGAACTTTTGCATTACAAAAAAAGCACAAGCACAAAACTGAGCTTCCAAAGTCAGAAGTGATTTTGTTCATGTGGTAGCATGGAGTATTTTTAGGCCTTACTCTCTTTTTCATCTTTTTAAGTTTTTTATCCATGTGCTTATCCCTCTGTCTGTGTTCAGATGCAGTCGCTCACTCTCTGAAGAGAACATCTGGACGTCTAAGCCTGGCACTGTTAATTAGGGCTCTCTGCAGTCACTCACTCTGTTCACACTGAAGTCTTTATGGATTTTCACGGTCGTTTGAATTAGCACAGAAAAGAATCTGTTCAGTCGAATTCATAAGCAAATGAAAATTCTGAAAAGGCAGAAATGAAACAAATCTTGGCCAAAAATGAATATGCGATTGTGTTCTTTACAAGACCGTTGTAGGGTGTCCAAAATTTTGTTGGCGTTAATGTTTACTAGTCTTTGTTTTTGAATCCATGCATCACATATTTTGTACTAATGGAAGATTCGCATAAAACCCGTCAAGAACTTGTCCAGGTCATATTTCCCAGTCCAAAGGAAAGAAACCCATTATATTTTGATTAAAGGAAATCGTTCTTAAGTTTTTTTTTTGTTTGTTTTATTTTGCATTGAGACACAATTCGCATGACATGCAAGAAGATTTCACTGCAATTCTTATTACCGTAATGCAAAAGAAACATAAATGGAATATTTTCTGTACTGCTTTTAATTTATATATCAATGGATATGCTTCTGCTTTAACCACCTCCAAGAATTCAGCGAATAAGGACAATTAGCTAAAAACTGTTTACAGACTTTTTGTAGAAAGGAATTTAGATGTTAATTCCGTACTGAATTATTTTATTTCAACATTTTATGGCAAGTCCTTTTAAAATCCTATATAAAACATGTTAAATAATGCTGCAGGGACAGCATTTCCTGAAAGCTAAAGGCCACTGGTACTTTATAATAATGGCATCCCTGACCTTTACAGCTGCTGACAACAGAAAATTAGGGTTCGGCCTGCAGATTCCTCTTGATATCCTTCTAAGCGAGTAGCAGTCAGACTGGTTTGTCAGTTGCCATTCATTGGCGCAAACTCATTCTTTGGAATGATGAAGTTTTCATTTTTCTTACAAAGCTCTGACACAACACGTTCAGAAAGGGTGTTGACCTGTTTTCAGGAAGAGCGTTATCTGACAAGGAACAAGTTTGTCAGGGGACCATCAGGGGACTGCGATTTAGATTTTCCGTTCGTGCCGTTTTATAATTCAGGGCTTTATGGCTAAATGGCAGAAGATGCCGTTTATATGATATCTGATCGCCTCTGTAGATCACATCAGCCTTTACCAATTAAAATTTATGGCACAGACAGCGTCTGCTTGACATGTATCCCACAGTGGAGCTATCCTCATCTGGAAAGCGACCTTTTCCTCAGTGTTGAGAGTGGAGCTCTGTGTGGGAGACGTTGTCTGAGAGCGCTAATTGAATTTCACTTTCCATCATCACCACACGCTCCTCTTTACTGACGATCTCGTTTGGCTCGTCGCATATGTGTGGAGTTAGACGGATTTAGACGCAGGAATAACACTCCTCATTGTGACAAATATATAGACCTCATTTTGAGCAGAGTGCTGGAGATGGTGGCATTGCTTTCATACCTTCAGAGATTATTTATTATTGAAACTTTATTTGGAAACATTATTGGATGTTCTGCATCCAGGGCAGGATGCTTGATTAGTTGTCCAAAAAAGGACACAAGTCCTTGTGTTTTTAACACATTTTAAAAATATTTATTTTTTAATGTATTTTTTATTCATTTTTCTAATATTCTGTGTGCATATTTTATATATATGTATATTTAATATTTAGTTACTTTAGTATTAAGAATTTTTTTTTTTAAATGTATTGATATTTAGCTAATTTTATGATCATTTCATGCAATTATAGGTTATGATTACGTGGTGTTTTTATTTGTTGATTTATAACAACCCAAATCCTTGTTGATTTTGTAGTTTTTTAATGTGATTATTCATAAAGCGTCACCAGCAAAAATGTGTCTCTTTTGTTTTTAATTTGTTTTTGGTCTTTTATGGTTCCTTCCTCTGCTTTATTTCTTTTTCTTTCTCTTTCGTGCATTTTCCTGTCTTCCTGTCTCCTGACATTTTTTCCCTGTCGTCTTACATTTTTTTTAAATTTTTTAAAAAAAAAGTGTTTTTAGGGTTTTATTTTACTAATGCTCTGTAGGCTATATATATTTCTATTTCTTTAGTATTTAATTAAGTATTTAATTAATTTGGAAAGAAATCTGCACTGACAACATGCTATGATGATTTTATGCAATAAATGTTGCAATTAGTGTTTTTATTTGTTCATAAATGGCGCAAATGCTAGTTTATTTAGTAGTTTTGCACATAATTATTCATAAAATGTGGCAAGCAAAAATGTGCTCCAAGTTATTTTGTTTTTAAATATATTTTTTAGTCTCTTATGCTTCCTTTTTCTTCCTTTATTGCTGTTTTCTTTTTTTCCCTATCTTTCTTCCTTACATTTGAACTTTTTTATTTTTAAGGTTTTTTGGATTTTTTTTTGTCTAAAACTCAGTGTGTGTATTTATTCACAAAGGGTGACAAGGAAGGGTTTTTTTTTTGTTATTAATTTCTTGTTTTGTTTTTTTAAAAGCTTGATTAGTTTGTAGTCTTGACAGAAAGCAATTAAAATAAATTGCCATGGCCTTCATCTTCATGAGGAGCCATTATTCTCTTCTGACTTCACATTTGCTTTGCTGGATAATTGAGTGTGCAGCACTTTGTATGATAGCAGCTCACGTAAGAGTGTGATTATTGATGTTTGAATTAAGGCTCTGTGCATTGATCACACTTCTGCTAATGCCTCTATTTTAGTGCAGCTTGATCAATGTGGCACTAGAACTTGTTGTTGAAACAGTCTTCCGGAACAACAGTGCTGTGATTCCATATATCTTCACAGTATTTAGTCATAAACGCTGTTTTCATTGTGTTTCTTGTGTCTCATTAGGTCTTCTGTAATATTGATGATGTTGAAGTCTGACTTACAGCTATAAAATGCACAAACGTTTCATTTCTGTTCTTTTTTTCTCTTCCTCATTTTTCTAAGATGCTTCCTCCTTTTTTTCCTTTGCTTCCTTCTGTTCCTCTTATTAAGCCTTTTCCTTCCTCCTTTCCCTTCTTTTTCTATCTATTATGCTTCCTTCCTGCCCTTCTTTCCTTCCTGTTTTTGCATTGTTGCTTTTTTTTAAATTTGCATTTTATGCTTACTTCCTTTCCTATTATTCACCCTTTCTTCCTGCTGCATCTTTTTCTGTCACTGTTCTTGTTTCCTTTCCTTTCCTTTCCTTT
>JAFVLL020025672.1:0-35318 GCA_021397915.2 Tor tambroides | reverse complement strand
GCCCACTCCCGTCGGGAGCCTGGTGAAGGGCGGCGAATAAGGGACGGGGTGGTGATGACATGAAAGGGGGGAGGCAGCCAACTCGTCACAGTAGCGTTGGAAAGTTGGATTGAAAATCTAATTTTACTCATTTAAAAATAGAAATAGGTCATTACTTTTTTACTTGAACACAAACAAGAAATAACAAAGCAAAAATGATTGTAAATTATTGCAAAGCCATAACTGTTAATTTGCTTATACAGTTGTAACTCGCCCTTTCAGGGGTGGACAGAGGTCACCGTGGGCCCTGTAACCGGTCTGGACTATGCAGCAAACTGTGATGCACTGTGTGTTCTGGCACCTTACTGTCTTGGTCAGTATTAGGATTTCCAACAGTTTGAGCTACAGTAGCTTATCTGTGTGATGGGACCAGACATGCAAGCCTTCACTTCCAATGTACATCAGTGAGCCTTGGGCACCTTTGATTGGTTGTCCTTCCTTGCACCACTTTTGGTAGGTACTAACCACTGCATACCAGTAACACCAAACAAGACTTGCCATTTTGAAGATGCTCTGACCCAGTCATCTAGCCATCATTATTTGCCCCTTTTCATTTTGTTTGCCCATTTTTCCTGCTTCCAACATATTAAATTCAAGAACTGACTGTTCACTTGCTGTCTAATAAACTATATCCCACCTCTAGGTACCATTGTTACAATATAATACATGTTATTCACTTCACCTGTTTCAGTTTCTAACTACAGTTTCAAAGCAGCTTCCCAAAACTGATTCTTAGTAACAAAGCAACACCTGAGTCTTCCAGTTTTAATGAGTGGGACACTAAAAGAACAGAGTTGAATGAACAGAGACTGAAACACAAGCAGCTGTTTGACCGTAACTGTGGGATGATCCCTGTCTCAGGGGTAAGTGAGGTGCTGTTACTTTGAAAATGCACAACTGACACATCTTCAACAGACACAACAATCACAGCCGTCTGAAGAATGACATGTTGACATGAGTTCTACATAGCTCAGACAGGAATATCTGCACCCAAAGACACACACACACAGAGGCTCATACAGTAAGTTAAACAAGTTGCATTTTATGTAAAGTAGAAGTTTCTTTTAATTGACATGGAAATTAGACATGTTATGCAAGCAGACACCATGAAAATGCTTCAGAAAATGCAAAATGTAAGATTAGAATCTGACTGTACTGAACTAAACAGTACATGGAATAAAACATCACTGCTCAATTTCAGCTGATTGCAAAATACTTCAAGAGGGTTACAGAGTACCTGACTGGCTCTGACAACCTCTACCATTGAAAATCTCAGTTTCAAAGAATTTTCTGGTTCTTTCATTATCCCCAAACCCTACAATTACCTGTTTCTTTGCCTGTGTCCCTGACTGAGCAATAAAAGGCCATTAGGTGCGTGCTCAGCCAGTGTGCTCATGGAACTCAAACCTGCTGTGCCTTCACAAATCCCCAGAAAGCCCTCTCTTATTTAATACAGCTGCCCAGGATGGCAGCAATAGTTATAGCAGCATGCTGATACTGACACCTCAATAAATCAAGATGCTTCTATATTTTATTACCACACGTCACCTACAATGATCCAACAACCACCACAAAGAGCAAACATCCACATGATAGGAATACCATAACAATTATTCAGTAATATACAACTTCTGGCTGAAAAAAGTAGGGATATTGACTTCAAATTCAGGTCAACTTTAAGTATCACGTGTCTAACACAGAACATACTACTCTTTTCACGTACTGTTTTTTGCCTAGTGTACAGTAGGTAAGTATGCAATTTCAGATGCACCCATTGACTTTATGAGTGACTAAATCATTCACTCAACTGATTTATTCAAAAATGAGAATGATAATTGAATCATTCACTCAACCGATTTATTCAAAAACACTAAATCATTCAGGAACAAAACAGGTGCTGTTCAGCTGTTATAGATGTTATATTTTATATTTGATAAGATTTGATTTTATTCAATTTCCTTTATTGCCATTGCATGACACATACAATGAAATTTAGGTGCACTACCCAAAACAAGCCCATTTATTATATTACAAACAGGAATATTAATTATCTAGACCACAAATTATCTGGACCACAAAACCAGTGTTAAGTCGCATGGGTATATTTGTAGCAATAGCCAACAATACATCAACATTAACGATTTTTCTTTTATGGCAAAAAATCATTAGGATATTAAGTAAAGATCATGTTCCATGAAGATATTTTGTAAATTTCCTACTGTAAATATATCAAAACCTAATTTTTGATTAGTAATATGCATTGCTAAGGACTTCATTTGGACAACTTTAACTTTAACTTTGGAGTTTTTTGCACCCTCAGATTCCAGATTTTCAAATAGTTGTATCTCAGATGGAAATGGAAAGCTTATTTATTCAGCTTTCAGATGATGTATAAATCTCAATTTCAAAAAAATTGACCCTTACGACTGGTTTTGTGGTCCAGGGCCACAAATAGTATAGTGTATAATTATGTTTTATTTTTATTAACAATTTCAAGCCATTTTTTTTTATTTCCATCACCTCCGTTCAGCCATTGATGTGAAACACACTAGCATGTCAATTCAACCTGCCAATCAACCCACTGTGTTAAATGCATAGACTTCATGCAGTGTATTTATTACTGGAGATAATTATAATGCCTTAAATGACACTTAGTATTAACAGCCTGAATCATTTCCATCAGCAGTGTGTCTTCTAGGAAAATGTCAGTCAAAGCAACCACCCTTTTGCACGCCCAGAACTTTCCATGAATAACAAAAGCGAATGAAGCTGTTTGTCATGACGTAACCTATGATTTGCTCTAGAACCTCATTTTATGTTCCTGGAAACCTGGAGAGCACTGAATGTGGTTCTGAAAAAGCCTGTCACTGAATATAGAGCACTAGGAGGTGCCACCTTCTTTCCATAGTTGCATAGCTGGTCCTGCGGCAGCTGACCCCAGACCTAAATGGCATTTTTACACACTCTCTACTGATCAGATAATGGGGCTCATTTAACTGCGCACCTGCTCTTCAATATACTAGAGGCTTAAAAAGACACATGGGTAGGATTGCAAACAGTAAACTTCAATTATTAGCTAGCTAACACATTGACGATTCATTGTATAGCACCAGAAACTTACATGAAAACACAGGGGATCTTATTCATGCAATAGGCCTACTAAAACCATTAAAAATATCTTCTAAAGAATATGTTGACTGAAGGACTAACTTGCCACCCCTGTGTTGCCACCTGACTCAACCTAACAATAAATGACATTCAGCTTCGAGAGAGATACTCACCCATATTGTCACTGACAGTGTCATGATATTAATGGAAGCATATTCTTTCCTTAGTTAACTTCTATGTAACTACCACTTACACAGTACATCCACCTTCTTGTAATTTCTGTTGGCCATACATGTAAATGAAAATAATTTTGCAGGGGAAAATCTTAAAATGAAGTGAGTAATTACATTAAAATGTCATTTACGTTATAAGAATTCAGTCACATTATTATATTATATTATATTATATTATTATTTATTTTATGCTTAATTACTGATAAAATGCTGATATTAAAATTCTACAGTGTTTTGTTAGATAGATAGATAGATAGATAGATAGATATTCTTTATATAAGATTAAATTTTATAGTATTGTTTTTAATTATTGTTTTAAAGATGAAGTTTCAGTGTTAGATATTGACAATCTCAATTTAATAAAATAGATTAAATGAGCATGCAGCAGTTAACTACCCAATATCATTGATACCAATAATTCCATATTATATTATGTTTTTTAAAATGTACAATGTATAAGAAGGACAAATGACAGTTTAACTTGAATTACATTTAGCTATGCCTTCCAAAGAAATAATAGATATTGCCTACATGTGACCTTCCTGGCAACGCATCTGAAAATCATTCTGTTAATTTTGATTTCATCATAGTTCCGTGAAACTGATTGTGTCCTGTATGAGGTTAAATCTAGCTGGTGATTTACTTTGGCAAGTAATTGCGATAATCTGTCCACTAAATGCCCAACGCTTCGGAGATGCCTCTAAGAAACAGTGAGGTGGCTGTCTGCCATTTTGCTTCTGGACAGTAGCCTGTACAAGACCGTTGACTATGTGCTTGAAGTGCTGACTAAGTTTGTTTCAGACAAATGAGTGGCCTACCGTGTATTTATAGAGCAGCAAGTGGTGAGTGAAGTGATTTATTACTCTAACACCTTATTCAATCAGCACAACAGTTATTTTGGCAGACACTGACCTACTGTTGACCTGTTTGTTCAAGGACAAGGTAACAATGGCCACATGATTAAATTAATCATTTTCTTTTTCTGTGTTTGAAAACAGAGCTAATTCGTTGCATTAAATATTACTCTGCTACAAAACAAATGAAATAATTGTTCTTGGGTAGTGATCATACATCATGTTTGGTCAGACTCACTAAAAACAGGAGCACATATACCAGATGTTTTGACAAAGATTACTTTAAAGACAGCCACGGATACATATATCCGTGAGACTAAAGTAGGCCTTGTTCTTTTTCCTGTTCTTTCTTTCTCTGTCCTTCTCCCTCTATCAAATCAAGTGTTATGATTTCACAGTGTCTCAAAGTCTATGTATAGAGCAGAAAAGCTCTATATATTACACGTATATAAACGCAACGCATTTCTATACAATCACATCAGGTATTCTTTGATCAAAAGAAAAAGTGGTTGTCTTATTTCTGCCAAACATATATTAAATTCAGCAGATAACCCAAAAATGTAGAATAAAGACAGATTATCAAAGAGATGCATCACATTAAGAAGGGGGACATGCCTAGAGGAGACATTTTTAAATAAAAACGGTTATAATTTAAACTGTTATACTGACCTCTGCTGGTCATGATTTAGCTGCACACACTATTTGCAAAGTTTTGACAGTTATAACTGTAATGGCAGGAAACACTTTAGCAAAGACTTTTGTGTATATTGTAGTTTATTCTGGCCCATAACAGCTGACCATTGTGACAGATCTTAAAGGGATAGTTCACTGAAAAATTCTCTCATGTGATTCCAAACCTGTATAACATGTCTGTCTTCTGTGGAACATTTACGAAATCTTGAGAAATAACTCGCTTTTCATTAAATGGAAGACAGTGGTTACCAATGTTCTTCATAATATCTTTAATGAATGGAATGCTAGCACTAAACCTATAATTTTGTGAAAGCCACAACATTAAAACCACTGACCTAATATTGTGTAGATCAGTAGCTTTCAAACTTTTTTAAGAGTGGCCTTTTTTCTATTTAAATTTATGCAACCCATATATGCAACCATTTACATGCAATGAAGTCAAGACATAAAATATATATAGCAGGGTGGAGCCAGTGACGCAAATGATAATGAGCAACAACTGTGGCACACACCGGTCTCGAGTCCCACGCAGGAGCTCCGGAAGGATCAGGCCCTCCCAGAGGAAAAATTAAGAAAGTTTGCTCTTCCTAAGCATTTTAGATGTTTCTCCCAAAATTCCTTAGGAGAAATAAAAGTAGACACAAATGAGACATGAGAAATGTTTGAGAGAAAAAACTGAGAATGTGGTGAAAGAAACAATCTCTTTACTGTCTTGCTGTAATCTCTTTCTAGACTCCATTATTGGAATATTTTATTGTTTAGAGTTAGCGCTTTCTAAGCTTGTGAGTCTTCGTTGTGATTCTCATTTCTCTCTCATTGTATCAGTTGTGTTTCAGATGTTTCTCATAAAATTCCTTAGGAGAAATAAAAGTGGACAAAATTGAGACATGAGAAATATGAGTCAAAACTGAGAATTAGCATAAAATACACAAAATACTCTTTACAGTCTTTCTGGAATCACTCTCAAGACTCCATTATAGGAATATTCTATTGCTCAGAGGTTGCTCTTTCTAAGCTCAGAGACTCAGGAGAGCTCAGTTGTGATTCTCATTTATTTCTCTTTCTCATATATTTTAGTATCAACAGTGTGTCAGTTTATCCTAAAATTCCTTAGGAGAAATCAAAGTAGACAAAATTGAGACATGGGAAAATTCTGAGAGTAAGGAGTCCAAAATGAGAATGGACTGTGAGAAACATGAGAGATATTTTTATTGTCTTGCTGTAAGACACTATTTAAAAAAACTGTTTTATTAAAATGAGATCTCTTTAACATCTCAAATATTTTTACTAGACACCAATTACTTTAAGATTTACGTTAAGATTACTTTAACATAAATGGAGACTTTTGCTTGAGTTTCTTGTACTTCACCCTAACCCTAACCCATCATCACATTATGCTCAGATTTTTCTCCTCAGCTAGAGTCATCGGATCTCTCACATTTGTCTCTTTAAATCTTTAGAAGAGATCTCAGCAACATCACACACTGTCCTCAGATCTTTCTCCTAAACTAAAGACTTCAGTGGTCTCATATTTGTCTCCTCTAAAGTTTATACAAGATCTCAATAACAGCACATAGTGTGCTCATTTTCCCCCTAAACTAAGGACTCTGGATCTCCTACATTTCTCTCCTCTAAAGTTTAGAAGAGATCTCAACAACATCACACACTGTACTTAGACTTTTCTCCTACACTAAAGACACGAGAGCTCTCACATTTGTCTCTTCTAAATTTAAGAATTGATCTCAACAACTTTTCAAAGTGTGCACCAAGTCAAATGTTTCAATAATAGTTTAAACATTTGTACCATATATGTATTATTAATCAAATTAGTCCAGGATTACATCAAATGATGTGCCCTATGCACATAAACTGTATTGCTCTATTCTCTTATTATGTGTCAACAATTAAGAATAACGTTATCCTTATTTCTGCAAAACTTCACTCTTATAGCCTTAAAATCTGATATGAATTTTTTTTAAAAACTTTATTAAGTGCCTTTAAGTACTCAAGTAGTTTTGAGATCTCTCCTAAAGCTTTAAAGGAGACAGTATGAGACCTCCAGAATCTTTAGTTTAGGAGAAAAATCTGAGCATAGTGTGTTATGTTGTTGAGATCTCTGCTAAACTTTAGAGGAGACAAATGTGAGACCATCAAGGTCTTTAGTTTATGACAGTGGTTCTCAATTCCAGTTCTTGCGTACCACCGCTCTGCATATTTGGAACATATACTCTCTCTTTGAACTGAAATCATGCTGGAATATCCTGTGATGTCCACTTCGCAGGGCACTTATGGGGGTTGAATAGAACAAACATCTGAAGTGATAAGACATATATACAAAATGTGCAGAGTGGTGGTAAGCGAGGACAGGAATTGAGAACCACTGGTTTAGGAGAAGACTCTGAGCACAGAGTGTGACGTTGTTGAGATTTCCTCTAAATCTTTAAAGGAGACAAATATGAGACCACTGGAATCTTTAGGAGAAAAGTCTAAGCACAGTGTGTGATGTTGATGAGAACATTTTTTAACTTTTGAGGAGACAAATGTGAGAGATCCAGAGTCTTTAGTTTAGGAGAAAAATCTGAGCACAGTGTGTGATGTTGATGAGATCTCTTTTAAAGCTTAAAGACAACAAATGTGAGAGATCAGCTTCTCAAACTAAGGAGAAAGATATGAGCACAATGTGATGTTGTTGAGATCTCTTCTAAAGCTTAAAGAAGACAAATGTGAGAGATCCAGAGTCTCTAACTAAGGAGAAAGATTTGAGCACAGTATGTGATATTATTGTTGAGATCTCTTCTAAAGCTTAAAGAAGACAAATGTGAGAGATTTAGTGTCTCTAGCCAAGGCAAAAAAAATCTGAGCATAATGTGTGAAGAAGATGAGATCTCTTCCAAAACTTTAAAGAAGTCCATTGTGAGATTGTTAGAGTTTTTGTCTCAGGAGGCAAGTGTGAGAAGCAGGAGACTCAAGCAAAAGTCTCCATTTGATGTTAAAGTAAACTCATTTCTGTCTAGGAGAGATTTTGAGATATTAAAGAGATCTCACTTTTGATTTTTCTTTCCTCTGGGCTTTCCAGAATCAAATCACTGAGGGTGCTTTGAGGGTGCCTTCATGCACATCTATTTCATCATGGGCAAACTGCCATGCACTATGTGTTCTGACACTTTTCTATCATGGCCAGCGTTAAGTTTTTTAGCAATTTGACTTACAGTAGCTCTTCTGTGTAATGGGACAAGAAGAGCTAGCCTTCACTTCTAATGTGCATCAGTAAGCCTTGGGTGCCCTTGACCCTGACGCTGGTTCAGTGGTTGTCCTTCCTTGCACTACTTTTGGTAGGTACTGACCACTGCATATAGGAACAGCCCACTAGACTTGTCATTTTGGAGGTGCTCTGATCCAGTTCTCTAGCCAACACTATTTGGCCTTTGTCAAAGTCACTCCGATAACTCAGATCAACACATGGAATTCAAGAACTGACTATTTTTTGTTTTTTATTTAGATAAAATGCAGTTGGAGAAAGGACAGGAAGCGGGAGGGGTTTCGGAAAGGACCACGAGGCCGGGACTCGAACTCGGGTCGCCCAGCCCGATCTCACGGCAATTCATACATATTTTATGAGGTGGCTAATTCGTACGAATTCGTACGACCTCACTCGTACAAATTCATACGATTTTTCCTAAATTGTACGTATTTTACGAGTTGCACAATTAGTATGAATTTGTACAAATGATCTACACCTAATTCCGCCCCTAAACCTACCCGTCACCGGGGTCTAGACAAATTGAAAAAAATCGTACGAGCGAGGTCATACAAATTTGTACGAATTAGCGACCTCGTAAAATACATACGAATTGGTTGTGAGAAAGCGTTGGGTCACCCGAAAGCATTGGCTCTGACTGTTCACTTGCTATCAGATATCTCATGCTTGAGGGGTATCATTGTAATGATAAGTGTTGGGAAGGTTACTTTAGGAATGTAATAGGTTACAGATTACATGTTACCCACTGAAAAAAATTATTAATTGAATTTACAAAAAATTTTTATGGTAAGTGGTTGCAATCAATTTATTTTTGCTACATTTAAATAAACAAACTTAGTTGACTAACTTTCAACAAAAATTTGTTTATTTAAATGTATCTAAAATAAATTGATTGCAACCACTTACCATAATTTTTTTTAGTAAATTCAATTAATCTTTTTTTTTTCAGTGATATAGTGTAACTGTTTCAATTACTTTATTAAAGTAATGTAACTGATGACATTTAATTACTTTTTGATTACTTTTATAAATTTCTAATGAATGTTACCACAACCACCAAAGCCTGTGGGTCTCTCGCTGCCACAATGCCAGGACCCAAATCCTCCTCCGTCTGCTGTAGGTGAACCAGAAACAACTGATAACAGTTCTCAATGATATATGTCGGTTCCCCGCTATGATAGCAGCAACATTCATAAATGTTTACAGAACAAGCGGGAACCCAGTGTGCCTCTATTTCTGTTTTATCACGTGATAGAAAGTCTAAGGCCTTCTCAAGCTGTACGGCTGACCCATCTAATTTGCGGCCTATTATGCATCAAACTAAGACTGCTGTAGAGACAAAAAGTAATGCCATCAAGTTGGCATCTTTAAACATTCGCTCACTAAAAATTCAATCATTTCTGATCAGTGACTTAATAACCTGGATTTTTTGTCTCTAAATGAAACATGGCTAGAAGACAGCTGCAGTGCAACAGTTCTCAATGAAACAGCCTCTCCTAACTTTACTTTTATAAGTGTCTGCAGAGCTGTTAGGAGAGGTGGAGGTGTAGCTGCTCTATTTAAAGATGTCTGTCAATGCAATGACTATCTAGGTATTGTGCTGAAAGGTGCTCCACACATTCTGTTTATCACTATTTACAGGCCTCCAAAATACTCTCCAGCCTTTGTTGAAGAGTTCACAGAACTGTTATCAGTGATTTCCTCAGAGTTTGACTGTTTTGCTACTGCAGGGGATTTTAATATTCACTTAGATAATGCAGAAATCAAAACTACAAAAGAAATTATAACTGTTTTAAACACTTTTGACCTGATTCAGCATGTGCATGGACCCACACACAATCGTGGACACACTCTAGATTTACTCATCAGTAGAGGTCTAAACATTTCATCCATTGTTATTAAGGATGTAGCACTATCTGATCACTTCTGTATTTTCTTTGATATATTGATCTCTGATACCACTGAATCTAGATCTGTCTCTGTCAGAAGGAGATGCATTAACGAGAACACTAGTATATAGCCTATTTATGAAGGCTATATCTTTAACACCAAGCATTTCTGCAGACTCTCTTGATCTTCTCATTGATTCCTTTAACTCAAAAGTTAAGAATGTTATTGATGATATTGCTCCTGTGAAGGTCAGCAAGAAGACTGGCAGACAAAAATCACCTTGGAGAAAATCAACTGCAGTACAGAGTATGAAAAGATGAGCGGATGTGGCGGAAGATAAACCTTGAAATTCACTACAGCATCTATAAAGACAGCCTTCATGCTTTCGATGTGGAACTAGCCACAGCTAGACAGACCTTCTTCTCAAACCTTATAAACAGTTACTTTAACAACACTCGCACTCTTTTTGCTACTGTTGAGAGACTGACAACCCCCCCAAGTCAGATTCCCAGTGAAATGCTCTCCGAAAGCAAATGCAATGAGTTTGCTTCCTTCTTTTCTGAGAAGATCAATAACATCAGAAAGGCAATTGGCACATCCTCAAGTTATGCAGAGGTCAGACAGATTCGACCGCAATTTCAAAAAGGAGTTAATAAGCCCCTTCTGAAAAAAGCAATCTTGGTAACACCATACTGAGCAACTATAGACCAATATCAAATCTTCCTTTTATAGGCAAGATTATTGAAAAGGTAGTTTTTAAACAGCTGAACAACTACTTAAACTCAAATGGATACCTGGACAATTTTCAATCTGGTTTCCGACCACATCACAGCACAGAGGCTGCGCTCATTAAGATAATAAATGATATTCGCTTTAATTCTGATTCTGGCAAAATATCAGTGCTGGTACTACTAGATCTTAGTGCTGTGTTTGACACTGTTGATACTTCTAGAGAGACTGGAAAACTGGGATGGTATTCAAATGGTTCACATCATACTTAGAAGGTAGAGGTTATTATGTGAGTATAGGAGAGCATAAGTCTAAGTGGACGTCCATGATGTGTGGAGTCCCACAAGGCTCAATTCTTGCACCGCTCTTGTTTAGCCTGTATATGCTCCCACTAACTCAAATAATGAGAAAGAACCAAATTGCCTATCACAGCTATGCTGATGATACCAAGATTTACCTAGCCTTATCTCCAAAAGACTACAGCCCCATTAACTCCCTCTGCCAATGCATTGATGAAATTAACAGTTGGATGTGCCAGAACTTTCTTCAGTTAAACAAGGAGAAAACTGAAGTCATTGCATTTGGAAACAAATGATGAAGTTCTCAAGGTGAATGCATACCTTGACTCTAGGGGTCAAACAACTAAAAATCAAGTCAAGAATCTTGCTGTGATTCTGGAGACAGACCTTAGTTTCAGTAGTCATGTCAAAGCAGTAAATAAATCAGCATACTATCATCTCAAAAACATTGCAAAAATTAGATGTGTTGTTTCCAGTCAAGACCTGGAGAAACTTGTTCATGCCTTTATCGCATCTAGCAGGGTGGATTATTGTAATGGTCTCCTCACCGGTCTTCTCAAGAAGACGATTAGACAGCTGCAGCTCATCCAGAACGCTGCTGCCAGGATTCTGACAAGAACCAGAAAATCTGAGCATATCACACCAGTTCTCAGGTCCTTATACTGGCTTCCAGTTATATTTAGGATTGATTTTAAAGTACTTACTCATGTATAATTCACTCAATGGCCTAGAACCTAAATACACTGCAGATATGCTCACTGAATATAAGTCCGCTTTTAGCTATTATGCCGCCTGCAGTTGGAACCAGTTTCCAGAAGAGATTAGATGTGCTAAAACACTAGCCACATTTAAATCCAGAGTCAAAACTCATCTGTTTATCTGTGCATTTGTTGAGTGAGCACTGTGCTACATCCGAACTGATTGCACTGTATTTAATGTGTAATCATTTTCTATTTTTAACTGTTTTAAATTCATCTTAAATAAATTTTTAAATCATTTTAATAATTTTTTATTTTTTATAATTATTTTACTTCAATTTATGTAAAGAAATGCTGCGAAGGTAAAGAGAATGTGGGCAAAAAAATGACAAGTTTGTTGGTTAATCAGTTGAAAGTAGGACCTCCGAGTTCTATTTGTTTGGTTTATGATGGTCAAAGTAAGTAGGAGGTGAAGTTGCGGAATAGTTAGGTATTTTCAAAGGATTTTTCACTTAGTGGGGAAGAGTTTGAACAAAGCTTGAGAATGTTTGTTTTTTTGGGTTAAGAGCACATCACTAACAGTTTTTAAATTCCTTGATTTTATTGTTGTGATTATTATTTTTTAATGATTATTTTACTTACTTTCATGTGAAACACTTTGAATTACCATTGTGTATGAAATGTGCTATATAAAAAAACTTGCCTTGCCTTACTGTTAATCATTTTCAAACATTTAAACCAGGCAGGGTTAACCTTACAGTAGTACTGAACACTGATTACTGTCAGACATTCAAAATCCTTCTTTACTTGAATTAAGATTATTATTAAAGCACAGCCACCACAAAATCTGACTTTAGCACCTCTTCTTACTTTGAGATCATTCTGAGGTTAAACACTGATTTATGAGTAAATTGTTTGTCTGTGCTGAGTTCAGTTGTGAACAAAGAAATAAAAATATAAAAGCTGTTTAAAAAGATTTTAATAATAAAAAAATACTGATTCATTCACATAAATTTGTTCAAGTAATAACATTTTTACAGGCATATGTAAATGAATACGGATCGGCATCTTTATCAAGGTCTTCCACTTGAGAGATGCGACAGGAGCATTGGAAATGATTCACGGCCGATCACCACTACTCCATCTTTACCCTCTGGATTTTCCAGGCATTGAACAGAAGTCTGAAAGACATTACATTGGTTTTAGTATGTAAAAACAACACTTAAATATGGTTAGGAGCAGCTTATTTCATTTGAACTTTCAGTTTTATAGTTGCCAATCACTTTTTTACACTACCCTGACCACAGCATTAGTACTATTACTACTAACTGTAATCTCAGGTCAAGCTTGAAAATCCTTTAAATTACATGAAAGCATAGCAGCATAATAAATTACAAATAACCAATTATGATAAATTTGAGCAATTTCAGGCTGAATGAATTATCATAACATACATTCGGTTAACCAGTGTATTGGAAATGATTGGGAAATGATTCTGACTCAAACACCACTATTCCATCTTCACCCTCTGGATTCTCCTGGCATTGAATAGAAATCTGAAACAGATTACACATTACAAAACTTAAACTACATGTAAAAATATTTACTTAATTTAAATACAGTTTTTTGTCAGTTTTAAAGCCATGCTGTGAATATACTATGTAAATGTGTGTTTTTGTCAGTTTTAAAGCACTTGAAGCCATGCTGTGAGTATAATATGGCCAATATGTGATATATCATGCCAAAACTGTTTATCCATGACTGTATTCACAATAGAGCATGACCTCTCATACCATATTTCTAAAATAATACAACTGAGCAAAATCAGGTTATGATTTACGTTTGGTTGACTAATGGAATGGAAAGAATTGTGAAATGATTCAGAGTCAAACACCACTTGTCCATCTCGACCATCACAGTTGTCCACACACTGGACAGGATACTAAAACACAATAAAATGGATGTCATATGCAAAATAAAACCTTTTTTAAAGATGTTTAATGAATGAATGGTTTGAATAAACCTGACTACCTTAAGATGCCAAGTATCAACAACAGTTGGACACAATTCAACATCTTTCAAGCAGGAGAAATTGCAGCATGTGTTCCCCTAATTTTAAAAAAATATCATGATGTATATAATTAATGTAAAATCTCATGCCAAAAATATGAAGAACAAAAGATATCTCTGTCAAGAGCAATGCAGTCTTTATCAGACTGAGTGCCTGTTCTGCGATGTTAATGTATTTGCATTCCAAACAACTTTGTGTATTTGCATTGTTTAAAAATAAAGTTGCCGTTAAAATCTCTTTTAAAAATCTCTTCATCCTAATTAATGAAAAAGACTGGTTATTAATTATTATTGGGAAGAGGAAAGGTACCGATCATGAAATTGCTTTGTCACTTGCTAGCCCAAAGCACTGCTAGAGCCTCTGTACAAATTTTTCAATTGTAGAGAGATGTTTGAAAACTAAATTAAATTGTAGATATAACAGTATTATAAACTACAGTATAAACAGTAGTTTATAATAAATATTAAGATAAACTATTTTAAATTTTGTTCTTGTCTTGTCTAGCATGCTCATCTCCATTTTATCCTTCCGGTTGGACATCTATGCCAGATCTATAGCCACAGCAATTTTTTTCAGGTTTATAAACCTTTGATAGCTGGACGTAATTGCAAATTTATTTTTAGATTACATACCATTGAATTGTCTTGTAGGTATGTTTCTGTTCTTGACTGTGCAGATTTGATCGTCGTAACAATACGATTAGCTTAGCTACGTTTTAAACGCAAGCCCTCGATTGTTAGTATGCATAGAGATTTGTTACGTAGTGCGACGCAATTCATTCTGATTGGTGGAAAAATAAGACATTTATATGAGATGCATAAAGAACTATGAATTAATGTGTTATTAATACATTACATTTTGCAGCAACATACACAGGAGGTTGACACATTATAAAAACATTGATTAATAGTATGAACAAACAATTATATATCATAATGCTTGACAGATCAGTATTAAACATTCAAATAATTAAACTTCTCATAAAATGTGATAAAGTATTTGAACACTTTGTACATATAAGTAATTTAAGTGACTAAACATTTTGAACAATATATCCATTGTTTTAGTATTTGAAACAAAATAAAAAATTTTACCTAAATATTTTGATTGTTTTGATTGGAAGGTGTTCTTGTGCTGTCTTACTTTACTATAAATGTCATTTGGTTATATACTGACTTGTAATGCAAAAACATTTATACATTGTAAGCTTGCGTAAAGTGATCAATTTTTAGGTTACTTTTTAGGTCACATCATATTTGATGTCCAGTGTATTACTAAGCATTATGTAGACCTACTGTTTGAAGTTGAAGTTTTTACAAAAGTTATTGCCAACCAAAACTACAAAAGACGTCAACAATGTAAAGCTTTCTAATAGTCATATATCACAGCAAAAAGTTCACATCACCTTTTTGTCCCTGGGTTCAGGATGGTTAAATGAAGACTTGACACTGTGAAATTCCACAGTGAAGTCAAAAATCCAGACAAAAATAACCCCAAATGTTAAAGCATACTTCCAATGGTGACTACTGACTTTGAATGAACAACTCCTGAAAATAATGATCACACCTTGTGTTTAATGACTCCTGCTCAAAAATGTGAAAACACTTCATATGTTTCATATTTCCTGACGTAATTGCATATCAAAAAAAAAAGAAGAAAAAAAAAAGAAGTTGATAGGCTTGGCAGGCTTCTCAACTAAGGGAATGCACTGCAAGATGCACCAGTATAAGAAACAATGATCCAGGCGTGGCTAGGCAAATGAAAAGCAAATATTTCCTTGTTTGTAGCAGTAGTATTAACTTTAGCTCCAAGGAAGAACAATATTTTATTGTGCATCTGTGTATGACTCTATTATTTTACCTGATCAACATTTTATGAAGTGATAGGGCCCATGTTAAACTCAACAAGCTCAACAGGGGTCAGCTGAACTGAGTGGCCAGTGCAAGCAGCAGTAACCCATCAGTCGGGATCATGGTCATTTGACTGCTTTAATCAAGATAAACCTCTCTAAAATGTGGATGTAAAATAATAGATCCATTAGAATAGATGCACAATTTTAAAATTATGTAATTTCTTCCAGCGGGAGTGGTAGGGAACGTGTTAAAATTGGAGCTCAATATAGTGCTGCAGCCATGACATCAAAACCAAAGACTAATTTTCCTCTGGCTTGCTTAGTTGGGGACACTTAATTTCCAGCGATATCGTTGACATGATTGCACAGATTCTGTTTAAACTGAACTGAGCTGGATTATGACATCACTGAATTCAATGATGAACTGCCTTTAACTGAAAATTGAGTGTTTACTATTGTCCTTTTGCATTGACACACTATTTTCCTATTTGATACTGTAAAGCTGCTTTGACACAATCTGTATTGTTAAAGCGCTATATAAATAAAGGTTTAATAAACCTTTAAAGGTGCCATAGAATGGAAAACTGTATTTACCTTGGCATAGTTGAATAACAGTTCTGTATATGGAGATGACATACAGTGAGCCTCATACACCATTGTTTCCTCCTTCTTATGTAAATCTCGTGAATAAAAAAGACCACTGAAAAATAGGCGAATCAGAACATAACACCGACTGTTATGTAACAGTCGGGGTCACTAATAGTTACGCCCCCAACATTTGCATATACCCGCCCATGTTCTAGGCCAGCCGAACCTACACAGCCGAACCATCAGAAGTTCTGCAGGTATTGTGAAGAAACAAGCGAGGACAACAGCGAAAATGGCAGATCATGGAAATAAATGTTATGTTCCAGGCTGTGCAGGGATGGGTTGGTGTCTGTATTCAGAAAGGCACGGAAAGCAAATAACGCGTTCTAATAAAATAACGCGAGCCACTAAAGGGACATGGTTAGCTCGTTGCTAGCTGTAGCCTGTTACAGTACATAAGATTTCACTTACCACATAAACAGAGTAAGGAGAGATGTCTGAGGATGATGGCGAATGATTTACAAATCTTGAGCACCCCTGACAAGCATCTGATCTTGTAAAATGTGTGGTAAGTATTGCCGCTCCATAGAATAAACAGAGTACATGCGATCGCGAATCTCGAAAGTGAAAGTAAAATGCGTTTCAATGCCCCGCATATTAATAGCAGCTCCCTGATGCCCACATTTTATTTACAGTATAATTACCCAACAATATAACTGTGCGAGAAAGTATTTAAATATATATTTTTTTCCCTGTGTTTCCTTCCTGTGAGCTACTGAAATGAGGCGCACTGTGAAACAGCCAATCAGAGCAGAGCTCAACATTATTATTCATGACCCTTCCACATAAGCCAATAACAGACCGTTTTATTCTGGGGAGAAATCCTAGGGTTGTAAATGGACATGTAAAACTGTTTCTGGATAATTTTTGCCCTTACCTAAGCCACATACCTTCTATGTAGATATCAGAGAACAATTTAAAATATTTTATCAATGCATTCTATGGCACCTTTAACATCTGAAGAATCTTTCTGTGTCACAAAAGATTCCTTGTTGTAAAAGAAGGTTCTTCAGATTATAAAAAGGTAAGAAAGAGATGGTTCTTTAAAGGGGTCATATGATGCTTTTCTAAAGATCGTTATTTTGTGTATTTGGTGTAACAGAATATGTTGACATGTTTTATTGTTCAAAAAACATTATTTTTCAAATACTGCACATTATTGTAGGTCCTCTATGCCCCGCCTCTCTCAAACGCTTCGTTTTCTACAAAGTCCCTCCTTCCGACAAACGCAGTCTGCTCTGATTGGCCAACTGGCGCAGTGCATTGTGATTGGCCGAACACCACAAGCCGCATCGGAAATGTAATGCCCCTTTCCATAATCGTGAGCTTTAGTTTTCAAAATTATAGTAAAGAAAGACAGTAAATAATGTCCTTAGTTTTACCATCAGTTCAAGCCCAAGAGGGGAACAGAGTTGCCTGACAGACACAGTGACGAAGCTCATATGTGTTTGCACACAAGCCGCGGTTGTGTGACCGTTTCTCCCTCTCTCACACATGCGAGCGCACACACACACACACACACACACACGATGCGCAAAATTCCGCATTTAAACAGTCAATAGCAAATACTTAAACTAATAACAAAACATACAGTCGCTGATTCAGAAGTGCCAGATTGTCATAGCAAAGTCAGAATTACCTCCTCTCCTAGGTTCACGAAACAGTAGTCCATAAAATACGGTGCTGTTCTGTTGTAAGTAATCTTAATGATTCCTAAATGCATCTACTTTCGGAAGGCCAAATAAAGTGCTTTTGCTTTCGCCTAGAAACACACAGCATCTCCCTGTCATGACTGCCTGCATCAACCAACCCAGGCTCATTGGAAATACGTGCCTCTACATACATTTCTGCAACCCCGTAATTATGTACCTTACTGCACATTTCACGGCAGTTTCAAAGTGAAATGTCCAGAGAGTGGCGCTAAAACACACGTTTAATACGTGACCGTGGCACGTTTTTATTACGTTGGTACAGGCACCTATTGCTATGTTTTTATTATGCTGATTTAGGTACGTTTTGCGGCCATTCAGGATTCAAATATCCGGTGAGTGTCGCTAAAGATTAATGTTCTATCATGTTGGAAATATCCCCTACACCAAACCCAAACCTAAACCTACCCAATAGTGTTAACAAATGCAAAAGTAATATAAAAACATACTCGTGATGCAGCCATGCTATTTTAACTTACTTATGCAGATTTGAGCCGTTTAGTCGAACTGCAGTTTCACGGGGATTCGTACCGCAGCTCTTCATCACGTAAGTGCAACGCCGTATCGCATGAGCTACAGAGTAAATCTGCTGGAATAGAAAACTCATGTATATGAAGCTGTATATGCGACGATAACGTTCAAAAATATCAGTTTTCAAATCGTGCAGGATGTTAAAATTGTTTTGAAGTCATAACATAACATTCTGCAACTAATTGTGTGAAAATTAACCTTTATTAATCAAAAATATACCTGTAAATTATACTTTTGTGTGAAAAAGAATAAAAGTTGTCAGAGTTTTACTTCCTCTAGTGTTCATTTCAACTGGAAACTGCAGCGATTTGTATGTATAGGTACATTTTTTCAGTTTTGCAGAAATGTATGAATAGGCACATATTTCCAATGAGCTTAGGTTGGCATCAACACTACTGCGGTTACTGAAACCACGCCTTCTTTCTTTGCGTGAACATTTGGGCTGCATTATGCAAATAATTCCACATCTTGACGTCAAGATGTGGGGGCGTGTTTGAACGAGCCGTTTTAGGGGGTTTGGTAGTCTTAACTTTGATAAAGAATATCTATTTTGTTTTGAGACTTTAGTCTTTGCAACTTCAGGGATCTTATCTATGCACAATCAGCTTGTAACACTCCAAAGAGAAAGGAAAACTTGAAATCGCATCATATGACCCCTTTAAAGAACCTTTGACTGAATGGTTCTTTGTGGAACCAAAAATGGTTCTTCTATGGTATCGCTGTGAAGAACCTTTTAAGCACCTTTATTTTTAAGAGTGTATGGGGTTTTCAATTTATGAGTAAAACAAGGTCTGTGGTAAATATCAACTGATGATACTAGGATACTTTGCTCTACAACTTGAATCACACACGCCTATTGAAAACACAAAATTTGGAGCAGTTATGTTTATTTTTTAGAACATATGTTTGTAATAAGTAACTACATAAGAACTCTGGGGGTCTGAGTTTGTGCAATTTACATTGTACAACAAAACGCCCAAGTATTATCACTTTATGTTAACCACAGACCTTAATTAAAAAAAACAAAAAAAAACATTACAAAATCCCATAGGACAATCTGAAGGGAACCCATGGTAATTTAGTCTTCACAAGGATAAATAGAAAGAACATAGCATGCAATATTTTTTAAATAATACATTTGATTGGGCCTACAAAGTATTTAAGTAACATGAAAAACCAACCTTTGCTCTTTTGCCTCATCACAAGGGTCAGTATGTCTGGCCAGTTATCAGAACAGGAGTAAAAGCAAACGCTTGTCACAAATCTGGCGAGTGCAACCAGTGCAAATCCAAAAGCACGGGACGGTAAACTAAAATCTCTACCATGGTGAACAGGAGGCGAAATGGGCCCCGTGCTAATGGTCGTGCTGGCCGAGGAGGGGTTCAACCACAGCAACAGCAGCAACGCAAACGGCCACCAATTAAGGTTAGTTTGAACAATTGCTACAATTTTATCATTTCAGAATTTGACTGTGAAGCATCTGTTTGGCTCTGAATCATGGACTTTCCTGCCCTTTCTAAAATATTTACTATTAAGAAAAACTATTAAGAATATACTATTTAAAAAGTAACTATTAAGAATATAACTACAGTGATATATGTCAATTTTATATTAATAAATTTAAAAATATTCATATCTCTACACTCCCATCCAGACAAAGATTTGCATCAGTATAATACAGAGTTGTTTAATCACCCATGAATGCTTTAAAATACACTGAGGAAGGAAATGATATGAAACAAAAAGAACAGCACATGACTTTCCATCATTGGTATTTCTCTTACATAACCTCTGCAGTTTCTTATCTGAGTGCATGGTACAGATTCCAAGCCCAATGTCTTCCTCTACTCCCTCATGGCAATTATTATTTGTTTTATATGTAACTCATACTTCATATCTACCATTTGAGCTATCAAGCAGTGGTGTGGTGTGATTATAACAGTCTGTATTTGTCCTACAGTGGCCCTCTGAGGGCTCCCCTCCTGAACAGCTGATGGTTCAAAGGGCATTTACAACATCATAGATTATTGGGAGTTTATGCACACACACACTCATTCATGCACGTTTATCGAACACCAGCATATTTACAGAGTGATTATGTTCAGTGTATCTTATCACACTTCAGATAGAAGATAATTGAGAAAACATTCAATTAATCTTTTCAACTTTGTTCAAGGAAGTACCAAAGACTGCAATTAAATTTTTATACAGCATTTCATTAAAAGATCTAATAACTGTAATTTTTGTCAATTCAGACAACTTCACCTGTTCTATTCCACACCAGTTTTGTGGTGCACATGTGCTTGATGCCAATCATTTTCTTATTATGCATTATAACAGACATTTCTCTCACAGGCTCTTAGAGAACCAGCCATCTTTGCTAAACAATCAGGCAGCGCCTCAGATACCCCACAAGACAAAGTGAATTTAACCCAGGCTCGCCGTGGCACTCCAGGTAAGAGAAAGAGATAAGTTTAACTCCAAGAATTTGGTGAATCCAAAGTGCAAGTATGTTTGTTTTGATTTTGTGCAGCTCATCGGCCCGTACGAGTGTATGCCGATGGAATCTTTGACCTCTTCCATTCAGGCCATGCCCGGGCTCTGATGCAGGCCAAGAATTTATTCCCAAACACACAACTGATTGTTGGCGGTGAGTCACACTGGCACATGTACACTCTTGTCCAGTTTTGCAACAATACATACACATCTATGTCATCACCTTCAAAAGTGTCCAAAATTTGAAAACGTCATTGTGTATGTAAGGTTTTTTTTGTATTATTTTAAACCATGTCTAATGAATGCTCCATACCTTGTGTGTCTCTCTTTCAGTATGCAGTGATTCCCTGACGCACAAGTATAAAGGCTATACAGTGATGACAGAGGATGAACGTTATGAAGCCCTTATACACTGTCGTTATGTGGACGAGGTGGTCCGTGACGCTCCCTGGACCCTCACTTCTGAATTCCTGAAAAAACACAGGGTAAATTCATATGTAGTTAATTGTAATATATCTATATCTATCTATCTATCTATCTATCTATATATATATATATATATATATATTATTATTATTATTATTATTATTATTATTTAGTCATTTAGCAGACACTTTTATCCAAAGCGACTTACAAATGCGGACAACAGAAGCAATCAATTGTAGTATTAAAACAACTAAAAACAGATCCAAAACTAAAAGCTAAAACTTTATAAATACTACCTATACACATTTTAAAAATAAAGAAATTAAATAAAAATGACAAATGCATACAACAAAATTTCAAAACTTAACATTTAAATGAAAAAAATAAAAAATAATGCTAGAAACAATTCAAAATGTTAAAGAACAAAAGGTATAGAGTATAATAATGATTCTTACATAAGCCAAACACCAAAAAAAAAAAAAAAAAAAACAACTACATATATGTGTATGTACAACCACACACACATACAGATACACTATATATATATCTTCACAATTGCGTGCTGGTCTGAAAACGAGGTGTGTTCATGCGCATTGTTGGCGCGTTGCTATTTTGAGGCAACTGAAATAGACCACGCCATTGACCAACTAAAACCTGGTCTAAAGTCAGTGGCGCAGTATTTTATTTATTTATTTTTTTTGGTTATTTAAAGAGCACGTTAGTAATATGCGCCTATAGGCGGGTCCACAATTGCGTACACTCTGCTTATTACACACACAGGGATATGCACCTGCACACAAACATGTCAAATATTAGAAGTTAAAGGATTACAATGTAAAAGATTATTATTGTGTAGGCTACATAAATATAAAAATGCCTACAAGCCATAATGGATAGTCATTGCATGTATCAGAATGAGGCTTCCTATTTGCTTCTTCAGCTTTGCTTTCTTCAGCTTAGTCGTCCTGCCTAATCCCACACATCATTGCGTGACACTGATATATTATAGTTTTTTGAGATTTAATTTTTAGATTTTCTGTTTTCATTTTGTGTGTGTTTTTGTCATGTTTATTTTCTATTTTAATTTTAAAGTAATCTGAGCATTTTTGTCATTTAACTAAAAAAAAGTTACCTTAGCATCTAGCTGAAAAAAAGTAGCTTTTTTATTTCAGTTAATCAATGTTTATTTCATGTAATGAAGATGTTTTTATGGCTTTATCTTTAGTTAAAAATAATAAGGTTAATAAAAATAATATGGTTAGGCCCATGGAGAAGCTCATCCAGTAACCAAAAATGACTAGAGGGATCACTGCAAAAAGTGTGGGATCCCTGTGTCATGGTGTCATACCTGTTTATTTATTTTCCTGTTGTTCTCAGATTGACTTTGTGGCACATGATGATATCCCATACACCTCTGCTGGATCAGAAGATGTCTATAAACATATCAAAGAAGCAGGTAAAGACTTAAATAGGTGTACATTTATAGAACAGAGTCAAAGACCCAGTTATAAATATGAATTTCTGTTCGTAAGGAATGTTTGTGGCTACTCAAAGAACGGAGGGGATCTCTACCTCTGATCTCATCACACGCATTGTTCGAAACTATGACGTCTACGTCAGGCGTAACCTGCAGAGAGGATACACAGCACGGGAACTCAACGTTGGCTTCATCAAAGTAAGAAAGAAACTGTATGACTTCAAAAGGCTTGGAATACAATGAAAATGGCATTAACTACTGTTACACTCTTAAAAATGAAGGTTACAAAGGAGGGTTTTTGCAGTGATACTATAGAATAACCATTTTGGATTACCAAAAGAACCTTTCAGTGAACAGTTTAAAGTATAAAGAACATTTTAATAATCTAAAGAACATTTTTCACTATAAGGAACCTTTTGTCCACTGAAAAGTTTCCATAGATGTCAAAGATTCTTCATGGAACCATAGATGCCTATAAACAACCTTTATTTTTCATTTTAAACCTTTATTTTACTTTGGAGCACATCCCCAGCTCCCATTTGGTTTTATGATACAGAGAAGAGTTGCCAGGACATTTGAAAATATGCCAAAAAAAAAAAAAGGCTGGTATAATATGAGGAACAGGAAATTAAGACATCATTTACATCTTTAGGTGAACTAGCTGTTTTTACTGACAGGAGAAGAAGTATCGTCTACAAGAGCAGGTGGACAGAATGAAGGAGACAGTGAGGACGGTGGAGGAGAAGTCCAAACATTTAGTGCACCGTGTCGAAGAGAAGAGCCACGACCTCATCTACAAATGGGAAGAGAAATCTCGCGAGTTCATCGGAAACTTCCTGGAGTTGTTTGGTCCAGATAAAGCCTGGGTAAATGAAGGAGATAACCAAAGCTGAGGCATTACACGTACCGTGATATTTTGCATTTCAAATTGATGTTCTTTTATGTTCTGCAGCACATGATCCAGGAGAGGAGTGGCCGTGTTCTCCAGGCTCTGTCTCCCTATCAGTCTCCAAACACATCGCCAAACTCCAGTCCCACCAGAGGACGCTCTACATCGCCCGTCACACACTGGCCCCTGCTACGCTTCCGTTCACCACCACCTAAAGGTGCTTCTGTCAGCAGCAATGAGGGTGACGAAGGGTAAATGTAGATGGCTGCTGACTCTCCGACCTCCTGCACGTTTGCGCAGACACCCTTACGTTCATAATACAGATCTACAAATGCATGCTGCTCAAAGTCCAAACTGACTTCATAATTCTATAGAAGAAATTTTTAAAAAGCCATAATTTGTATTCCCACAAAACACAGAACTGAACACTTCATAACTTGTCTTTTGACTTAAAGGCCTGTTCACACCAAAAAAGAAAAATATCGCTAACTGTATTTCACACCAACACGTGACAACTTTCTGTTTATTACAAGTGTGCACTGTTTTCTCTATCACTGTTATAGGTGTGATGTGAACATCCCTATGCACATAGAATTAGAAAGATTATTAAAACTTAATAGTTATTGTTATAGTAATTGTCATTGTTGTGAACAAATAAACATACTTGTATTTTATTAAACACTATGTATTTTGATTGAAATTAAGGGTGTACCATTGACCTAATGTACACTGAAAATTATAAATGCAACACTTTTGTTTTTGCCCCATTTTTCATGAGCTGAACTCAAAGATCTAAGACTTTTTCTATGTACACAAAAGGCCTATTTCTCTCAAATATTGTTCTAGGGTGTCTAAATCTGTGTTAGTGAGCACTTCTCCTTTGCCGAGGTAATCCATCCACCTCACAGGTGTGGCATATCAAAATTCTGATTAGACAGCATGATTATTGCACAGGTGTGCCTTAGGCTGGCCACAATAAAAGGCCACTCTAAAATGTGCAGTTTTATTGTATTGGGGGGGGTCCGAAAACCAGTCAGTATCTGGTGTGACCACAATTTGCCTCACGCAGTGCAACACATCTCCTTCGCATAGAGTCGATCAGGTTGTTGTGATTGTCTGTGGAATGTTGGTCCACTCCTCTTCATTGTCTGTCCGAAGTTGCTGGATATTGTCAGGAACTGGAACACGCTGTGGTATACGCCGATCCAGAGCATCCCAAACATGCTCAATGGGTGACATGTCCGGTGAGTATGCTGGCCATGCAAGAACTAGGATGTTTTCAGCTTCCAGGAATTGTGTACAGATCCTTGCAACATGGGGTCGTGCATTATCATGCTGCAACATGAGGTGATGCTCGTGGATGAATGGCACAACAATGGGCCTCAGGATCTCGTCACGGTATCTCTGTGCATTCAAAATGCCATCAATAAAATACACCTGTGTTCGTTGTCTATAACATACACCTGCCCATACCATAACCCCACCGCCACCATGGGCCACTCGATCTGCAACGTTGACATCAGCAAACCGCTCACCCACACGACGTCATACACGCCGTCTTTTTTAAATTTATTTTTTTATTAGTAGGAGTGCAAAACATACAACATACGGTGAACATAAAACACAAAAACAGCAACAGAACAGCAATGATAATAACAGCGATGAAAGCAAACAGCCATGACAATCTGAATAATAGTAGTAGTATTTAAGTAATATTAACATGCATAATAATAATAATAATAATAATAATAATGATAATACTAAAGATGGTGATGATAACAATATTCTGTGATGACGGCAACAGTAATATCAATAACAATAAAAGTAATAATAATAGTAACAATAGTAATAATAATAATGTAATAATGGCATATACCCAACACATACCACACCTATCCTAGCTTCTGTGTCAGTGGTGTTTTTTTGTTTTTGTCATACACGCTGTCTGCCATCTGCCCTGTACAGTGAAAACCAGGATTCATCCGTGAAGAGAACACCTCTCCAAAGTGCCAGACGCCATCGAATGTGAGCATTTGCCCACTCAAGTCGGTTACAACGACGAACTGCAGTCAGGTCAAGACCCCGATGAGGACGACGAGCATGCAGATGAGCTTCCCTGAGACGGTTTCTGACAGTTTGTGCAGAAATTCTTTGGTTATGCAAACCGATTGTTGCAGCAGCTGTCTGGGTGGCTGGTCTCAGACGATCTTGGAGGTGAAGATGCTGGATGTGGAGGTCCTGGGCTGGTGTGGTAACACGTGGTCTGCGGTTGTGAGGCCGGTTGAATGTACTGACAAATTCTCTGAAACGCCTTTGGAGATGGCTTATGGTAGAGAAACGAACATTCAATTCATGGGCAACGGCTCTGGTGGACATTCCTGCATTCAGCATGCCAATTGCACACTCCCTCAAAACTTGCGACATCTGTGGCATTGTGCTGTGTGATAAAACTGCACATTTTAGAGTGGCCTTTTATTGTGGCCAGCCTAAGGCACACCTGTGCAATAATCATGCTGTCTAATCAGCATCTTGATATGCCACACCTGTGAGGTGATGGATTATCTCGGCAAAGGAGAAGTGCTCACTAACACAGATTTAGACAGATTTGTCAACAATATTTGAGAGAAATAGGCCTTTTGTGTACATAGAAAAAGTCTTAGATCTTTGAGTTCAGCTCATGAAAAATTGGGGCAAAAACAAAAGTGTTGCGTTTATAATTTTGTTCAGTGTATTAGACTGTTTTAATAATCTGATTAGGGTAATTTAACATGAGCTGAGAAGCACATTGTGAAATCCAGCATAATTCAATCACATAAGGAACATATAAAATACTAATTACATATTTAATATTATGCTAATATGTTTTTTGAGAGTTTACAGACTGATGGATGGATACTGAAAATGACATGTACAGTACAAATGTGACCCTGGACAAAAAACCAGTCATAAGGATCAATTTTTCAAAATATACCACCTGGAAGCTGAATAAATAAGCTTTCCATTGATGTATGTTTTGTTAGGACAGGACAATATTTGGCCGAGATACAACTATTTGAATATCTGGAATCTGAGGGTGCAAAAAAAAAAAAATCTGCCTTTAAAGTTGTCCAAATGAAGTTCTTAGCAATGCATATTACTAATCAAAAATTAAGTTTTAATATATTTACGGTAGTAAATTTACAAAATATCTCCATGGAACACGATCTTTACTTAATATCCTAATGATTTTTGGCATAAAAGAAAAATAGATAATTTTGACCCATAGAATGTATTTTTGGCTATTGCTACAAATACACCCCGGTGACTTAAGGTTTTGTGGTCCATATAGGAATATTTTGAAACTAGTACAAAAAAAACTACATTATAAATGCCTACATTGAGAGGCATGCTTGAAATATTGCTCTCAACACACACATGCAACACAATGTTATTGACATATTACTCCAGTCATGAGTCACATTCTATTAAAAATGGGCTTTAATCCATAATCCCATTGATCTTAAACTGGATCCAAAACTCACCTCAAAGTGCTATCAGTGCTTTTGCGTTATGCGTTTCTTCAGAAGAATTTAGAAATGCACTGAAATGAAAATATCTGACCAAAAAAATACACTGGGTGGAAACTGAAACTAAAAACCATGCGCTGTTGTTCTATAAATCTGTCTAAATACTTGAAAAGTATTTTATAGTGTACGTAATTTCATAACAATTTACACGTCCATTCAAAAATTTGGGCTTGTGAATGTTTTTTTGAAAGACGTCTCTTATGCCCAAGACTGCATTTTCATGCAAAGCATTTATTAGAAAACTTTTGTAACATTATCGGTGTCTTTACTGATAATTTTGATCAATTTAAAGTGTCCTTTAAAAAAAAAGTAAATAAGTCTTACTGACCCCAAAAGTTATAGGCATTAAAAAGATTTTCACCCCAAATAAATTTAGCATACAAAAGCAAATAAAAAAATAAAATCTGCCACATGGTACATCATACAATACTAACAAGCTACTGTATTAATGCTACTCCACATAACATTCTTCCAACATCCTCCACACTCTCACTAATGTAAAACTATTATTTTCAGACAATTCGAAATGGCAGTAAGCGAGTCCTATAAAGGCCTAGAATCAATTTTCCTTATCTGGCAGTGTTCTGTAAATGCTTGGCTGCTGTAATTCCATCACTGTTACTGTAGTAGGTACAGTAAAATCATCTGTTGGCTTTATACGTGGATGCATCTCGTGGGTCGCTGCTTGGGTTACTCCAGTCATCAGCCTCAGGACCTGTCTGATAATGTCGCCATGCTGACTTATTGAAGACTGGAAGACGCTCAAAAGACTCACTAGAGAGAGCCTGGAGAGAGTGGGAAGAAAACCGTTTCTAGTCGAAGCTAATGGTATTACTCACTCTCATCTAAGTGTCTCACAGATAAAAACGTCAATGCAAGTACCTTAAGATGAATTACTGCATCTGTCCCGAAGCCTTCAATCGAGTACAGGATCAAGTCTCCTTGAAAGTAGCGTGCATAGAGTCTAGAGATTGGCAGTCCGTAGCCAAAACCAGCCTGCAGAGATAATATAAACAGGTTGAATCTACTTATACAAACAGATTTATGCTGTCTGAAGGGTAGTTACCAGTGGGACAGCAGTTTGTGAAGGATCCAGACGTGGTGTTGGAGCAGAGGAATACATGTAATTGAAGAGACGATCAATCTTTCGTAAGGGGACACCACCACCTTTGTCACTAATCTAGACAGACACATAAACATCAAATTAAGAAAGCGCAAGGTGTTAGTATGAGCTTTTGACGTCGCCATAATTATTCATGTTTTTTGCTAAATAGTCTTGTGTGGAACCTTTATTGAGAGATCCTCTTTTCCCAGAGTAACCATTGCTTTCACTGGAGGAAGCCCCTCACTGCTGTTTTCATAGAGCTCCACTGTTGCCCGCATGGAATTCTGCACATGTACACATAATATAGTAACTTACGCAGAAGATGTATAGTAAGTAAAATGAATAAAATAGCTGACAAAAGTCCACCTAAAACATCATTTGAGAAACAGTTCATTGCGTTCCACTTTAAAGATCACCTAAGAATATGAACAAAGTTTTGGTGACACTTTATAATTAGGTTCAATTTGTTAAAGGGATAGTTCACCCAAAAATGAAAATTTTGTCATCATTTACTCACCCTCATGTCATTCCAAACCTGTATACATTTTCATTTTTGGGTGAACTATCCTTTTAGCTTCAGATACAATGAACTACCAATGAAAAATACTTTTATAGCATTTAGTATTATTTGATGGTAATTTCTACATATACTAATATTTGTATTTAAATAAAGTTATGTTGTGTATTAAGAATGATTATCACTGTTATTTTAGTATCTATTTCAGTTTTTACTAATAATTTTTTTATATTTTATGTTTTAATTTTAATTAAAAATACAGTAATTTGTGTCATTTTCATTAGTTTTTAAAATGTCTATATAGTTTTAATTCATTTTATTTCTGTTTTAGTTTTAGTTATTTTAGTATATAAAGTTTGCATAAAATAAAAAAAGCCTTTGCAACTAGCTGAAATAAAGTTTTTATTATTTTAATATTTTATTTCAGTTAACATTTATTTATTTCAAGCAACATTTTTTTTTTGTAGTTTAGTATGGTTAATTTTAATTTTAGTTTACTATAACAATCCTGATGATTATTAGTTATATTCATACTGGGCTCCTTTTGATGAAAGCACACCTTGAAAAAAGTTGTGAATACAAAATGTTTGAACAAATAATTTAGTTTTTATATATAATATATTTACTATTAATATATTTAGTTAATATATAATAATTAAACAACAATTAACTAAGAATAATTGTTTATTTATAAATTAGCATTAACCTAGATTATTAAATACTATAAAAATGTATTGTTTAATTAAATATTGTTTGTATCTGATGCATAAATTAATTCTAACAAATTGAACCTTTTTGTAAAGTGTTACCCGGTTTTCATTCTCCTTTTAAATTAGCCAACTGTCTGTTTTTCTTGCCTTGAAGAGCTCAAACAGCATGTGGAAAAGATGAGAGGGCACATAGACCACCTGTACAGGCTTCTTTGGAGCTTTGGCTAGCAGACAGAGTGAAACAGTATAGGAAAGCACAGATAGATTAAAATAAAGTATAATTTTGATATATGTTATTAAGGACAATAAAACAGATAACAGTCTCACAGTTGAATTCCCCGATCTTCAGTTCAGGAGCTGTCATGTAGTACTGCTCACAGAGCATCTTTGCTGTCTCATATGCATCTGAGGTAAGAGATCAGAATCTTCAGAACCATGTTTATTTTATGTATCTGTGCATTATAAGTATCTTTATCTCACCTCTCACCACCTCAGCAACGTTGCACGCTGGGTCAATGCTTCCGATGTGTTTTGGTTGCGCAAGACAAGCGGCGTCACTAAACAGAAGAGCTACAACAGAATGGAGAGCTGCTTAGACTCCAGTTCTAAATGACATAAAGACATTCGGATTTAATTCCTTAACATTTATCCAACATGAATGTGATGTCACCCACTGTGCTGGTTGATGAGCATGCGGAAAGAAATGCGGTTGGTGTAGAAGCGGTCAAGAAAGTACTGCACATTGCTGCTGATGAAGGGGTCAAAACCAAACTTCTCTTTGTATTCGATGACACCCTGGGCCATAGTGGGCACCACATCATTGTGCCTGTTCCGAATCTTAATCAGGATCTCTAGGAAGCTGAAGCCCACAATAAGATGTTTTGGGGTAAAATAGCATTTGGGTAAAAGTACTAGAGCAAACATGCATTTTCTATACAAATTCACATGTATAAGCGAATAGTTCACCCAAAAACGAAAACTGGTTGAAAATGTACTAACCCTCAGTCCATTCAAGAAACACACAGCTCTTCGCTTAACAAAATGTTAACTGAGTCATGTGGATTACTTGCTTTTGTCAGCTGTTTGAACTCTAATTATGACGGCACCCATTCACAGCAGAAGATCCCAGTGGTGAGCAAGTGATGCAATGCTAGATTTCGGATCTGTTCCGATGAGGAAACAAACTAATCTACATCTTGGAGGGCCTGAGGGAAAGCAAATTTTCATTTTTGGGTGAATTATTGCTCAACCCTTTAAGCAAAATAAAAGAAAATTCCTTTAGACTTTCCCTGGCAAGGTTGCAGACTCACTCATTAAGGGTGTGGGGATCCTCTGGACTTCTTGTCTCGTACTCTAACAGCTCTTCAAAGCTCTGGCTGTACCTGATACCACAGAAAGATATGTATTAAAAATGCTACAAAATATTAAAGTTTTGTATTATATAACATAAAAAACATTACTCTTTTAAACTTTAACTTCCTTTTTCACTATGGCAATTCTGTTATTCCTCTTTGAATCACTAGGTGGCGAATGCTAATCAATTTTTAAATCTAAGCACTTCACTGACATTCAACACAGCATGTTGGGATTAGCATTCTGGTTAATGCTGTACTTTTACTATTTTATCAGTTTACAGCAGTGGTTCCCAACCATGATCCTGGAGGCCCCCAAACACTGCATGTTCTCCATGTCTCCTTAATCAAACACACCTGATTCAGATCATCAGCTCAGTAGAGACTCCAAGACCTGAAATGGGTGTGTCAGACAAAGGAGAGATGCAAAATGTGCAGTGTTGGGGGGCCTCCAGGAACGTGGTTGGGAACCACTGGTTTACAGTATGCACACTTTGCACAGTATCAAAGACTATAGAAAGGGACTTTAAACATCTAGATACAGTGGTGGCCAAAATTATTAGAACACCAGTATTTACAACAGCTAAAAATGGTTTTAAGTCAGTTATTTATATATTTTGCTGTAGTGTGTCTGATCTGATCTCATCCCCATCCAGTCTGTCGGGAATGACATGAAGAAACAGAACAAACTGAGACAGACTAAATCCAGAAGAACTGTGGCAACATCTCCAAGATGCTTCATTAAAAACCTACCTGCAAAGCTACCTGAAAAACTATGCACAAGTGCACCTAGGGTTCTTCTGGATTTAGTTGTCTCAGTTTGTCCTGTTTCTTCACATCATTCCAGACAGACTGAATGATGATGAGATCAAATCTCTGTGTGGAGCACTGGCTGTTGTCAGACTCCTTGTGCAAACAAAAATCTCACTGGATTATTATATTTATAGGCAAAATGAATGTTTGGAAATGTAAAATGATATTTCCTACTGACACACTACAGCAAAAGAGAAATAACTGACTTCAAAATATTTTTAGCTGGTGAGAATACTAGTGTTCTAATCATTTTGGCCACCACCGTAACTAACTACACTGAATTATTATTATTATTTTTTTATTTTATTTAATTATTTATTTATTAGCTTTGGATGCTAAGTACTTCACAACTGTGTTGCATGCAACAATTTGTCAATTATGGAATAATCAAGACAAGCCACCCTTATTTAAATAGTGCTTTGTACAATACAGATTGTTTAAAAGCAGCTTCACTGTGCTAAACAGAAATGTGACAATCAATGATGCAAACTTCATCAAATATGAGGCAAATCCAAATCTTGCTGTAACAAGACAACAGTGTCACTATTAATCTCAAATCAGTTCAGTGTTGGTTCAGATCAGATCAATAATTGTAAAGTCCATCAATAACGAAACAATTTTAATTAAATGAAGTCTGTCACTGTCATTACTCAGCTCGAGTCAGTTCAAGTTTTGTTCGCATCCTATATTGTCAGTGTAGTGTAATGGATAATATCACTGAATATTAAGTGTCTTTTGAACCCCAACTACGCAGAACAAACGTGACAGTGGCAAGTAGCCTAAACTCCATCAGGTGACATAAAATGGAAAAAAAAAGAGAGACTGCAGGACTCAAGCTTCATTCTACATTTACATTCTGCTACATGACACTTCTTTGAATGCACACATTTCTTCAAAACAATCACTCTGAGCCCTTTACACCAAATCCAGTCACTGTTTACTCACAGCTCACACTCATCATCACACCTGCTTTCCTCACCAGGACTCGACCAGTTTGACAGACGGCTGGCTCTGAAGATTGGTGGGCAACAAGGTGACTTCCCTCATCGTATTGGCCAATCTCACTGCCAGTTCTTTCCTCAGAAACATGTAGGAGGTTTTTTCACATGCATTTTCCCTGCCTTGTTAAACAAGAGGCAAGAACAAGTTATTCTTTGGTTTCCGATATTGAGCCTGCTGAGTCTATGTATGCTTGAGTGTGCACTTCTACAGCAGAATTGCAACTATTGTATACTGCAAAAGATTAGAAAGACACAAAGAAGTCATTCTAAATATAATTAGCAAACAGATAATGACCATGGCTTACAATTATCAATCAAGGGCACTAAAAAGGAATGTTACACCTCAAATATTATATATTATACACACTACCAGTCAAAATTATTATCATTTTCCATATTTTATAATAATAATGAAGTCATTAACAGTGAAATAACACAAATGGGGAATTAGGCTATGTAGTGACAAAAAAAATCTTAATGTAACAGCTGTAACAGTGATTTTTTTTTTTTAAATAAATGTATATGTGGATATATTAAAATTATATAGGCTATTTAAATATTTATCTTTTTTATAGGTAATTCAGGTTATAATATAGCCTATATATTTTTTTATCTTACCAAACTTTTGACTGGTACTGTATGTTGGACATTATGCATAATAGAACCACACACGGGACTCTTTTGAGTTATATAAGTAGTGTAATAATGCATTTATTTATACCAAAAGCACATATTATCCTTTGCAAAACTGGACCAGGTTCATTAAGTTATGACACAGGGTGATATGTAATGGAGAGTCTATTTTTATTCAGTTGATGCCAGTGCTGTGCCAACAGAGCTTTAGCTTACACTTGACCTTAACATTCAAGGTTGATATATAGTATCAATATAGACATGTTTATTTAATCAAGAGCAATAGTGTTGAGAAAAAAATGTTAAACATAAGACACAGTAGAAATCACTGAAGGCAGGTTCAGCACGAGAAAATCGTACATTAATAAAATAACTTATGTTGCATCAGTAGCGGTTCTTCTTCCCAATATGTCATTACTCACCAAAATCCAGAAATTGCTTGATTGACATCGGTGAGGGCGAGAACCTTGAATAATATTCGATTTTGTGCGTGACATCTTTCAGTAAGTAGTTAAACAGTTTCATGATTAGGAAATAAGTCTATCAACTACCATACAGCTCGAGTACAGCACTCACTCCCGATTTGAGGTGGACTGAACGTCGTATTTCACTTATGCAACACTCGATTCATTTCGCTTCTATAGCGACAGAGTTGTTTTTGCGCTTGCTGTCAAGCTGAATCCTGTGATCCTCATCACGTGACGTGACAGCGCGTGCTATCACTTGTAGGGTCGATTACACTGGTTGCCAGATTAGGGATGGAATGTAATATACTAGTAGTACCCGTTTAAAGTTTGTGTTTTATGCAAATATACGGTGTTCAATATGCAATAGCCATTAATAGGTGATCAGTTAATAAAAATAAATCATATGTACTTCATTAGTGACCTTGGATTTGAGTTGAAAATATTTTTAAGACAACACACAAACAATCAGTAGAGCCTGCAGTTGTTAGAAACAGACATGGTTTACAGTGCTGTACATCTATACCACAGCATATGGGTAGTTGATGTATCAATGTGTCTATGGTGTGACGGAAAAATGTATTTTAAAAAAACCCTCTAGAAGATAAACCTCTCTCATGCTATTTGTAACTCTAAGAATAAAGATACATTTTTTTTTTACATGTTATTTGTATGTTAAGTTTTTTCTCTCTACATTTTTGCTATGTCACAGTCACACCATAGGACACAGTCCAATTTTTATTTGTCAACTACCCATATACTTAGTTAATATATGCTCATCATTTTTCAACATTTTTGTGAACATTTTACAAAGTTGCAAGTTCACTTTATAAACCAAGTTGTGATGTAATGAACATAAAAATAAACATTCAAAATAACCTTTTCTGCTATTAGGCTATTCTATTCAGTTACCAAATTAACACATATCACAGAGAATTATTATTTAATAGTACTAGGAGTTAAAGGAAGTGTTCTGTATTGTAATGTAAGTCATATTCGTAGTCATATTTGCTAACGTCACACCTGCTGCTCCAAGGCCTGCTAACATCACGCTTGCTAATCCAGGGCCTGCTAACGTCACGCCTGCTACTCCAGAGCCTGCTAACATCATACCTGCTAATCCAGGGTCTGCTAATATCACACCTGCTAATCCAGGACCTGCTCACGTCATGCCGGCCACTCAAGAGCCTCTTCACAAAATGGCTGCCACATCACGTCCCTTAAAGATTTTTTTTTTGGGGGGGGGGGGGGGTTAT
>JAFVLL020025671.1:0-10348 GCA_021397915.2 Tor tambroides | reverse complement strand
ACACACACACACACACACACACATACACACACACACACACACACACACACTCACTCACTCACTCACTCACTCACTCACACACTCACACACACACACACTCACACACACACACTCACACACACACACACACACACACACACACACACACGAGCGAGCGCCTGCAGGTTCAGAGTGAATGGACTGATATGATTGTAGATGTCACTGTGACCCAGAAGGCCTCACAACTAGTTTCTCTGAGCACTGATGCTAGCAAAACAGCTCGGCTATATTCAGATTTATGCTCTATTCTAATATTTTTAATATTACATATCATATTTAAATATGAAATAAATATCATATTGTAATGATTTTGCATTATTAACTGTAAAGCAATACTGCATAGAATTTATTTAATTTATTTTCTGTATTTTTGTCATTTTTTTCCCATTTTCTATTTTTTTTTTTTTTTACATTTTATTTTATTTTTCACATTAATAGAAATAGATGAAATTTTTGATGGATTCCTTATTCATTGTAATATTAAAATAATATTTTTTAGAAAAATATATTTTGATTAATTGTTTCTCTGCTTTGTTTATCTGTTTTCTTCATGCATTACAGGCTATCATTTTGAATATTATATATTATATTTATACATGAAATATAATATTAAATATCATATTTCAATTATTTTGCACTATTATCTGTAAAGCAATATTGCCTAGATTATTTTGTTGTTGTTTTAACTGTATTTTCCGTATTTTTTGTAAATATGCATAATTTTATTATTGTTTTAAATATCAAATTTTTGTATTATTTTAAATTGTTCACATTTTTGACATTAACAGAATTGGATGCAAATAGAATGCATGGATTTACTCGATCATTTTCATGAGGTTTCTCTGCTCTCTTCATCTAATAATGTATAACAGGCTATCATTTTGAATATTACATATCATATTTAAATGTATTTTTTTACATTTACCTTGTTGTTGTGTTTGTATAGCTTTATTATTTGTTATTTGCCAACATCATGTAAAGCATCCTAGGGTTTTTGAAAGGCAGTTTAGAAATAAAATGTTGTCCTTATTAAGTATATAATTCTATAATACTAAATTTGAATGATTTTACATCATATTTAAAGCAATATTGCCTAGGATCTTTTTTTTTTACAATTTAGAATTCTAAATTAGTATTAGAATTTGTTTTTGTATTTTTAAAAACATTTTGCATGTTATTATATTATCATTTGTCTAAATAAATGTCTAAATATTTTTGAAATTGTTAGGACTAGACACAAATATAAAACAATGCATTTATTTAGCTAATTTTCACATTATCTTAATAGATAGATGAGGTTTCTCTGCTCTCTTCATTTAATGCTGTAAAGCAGAGCTGAAATGCTGCTTTCTCCAAATAGTTTGTCTAAAATTCCTGGTCCTGGATATCCAGAAGACAGACGGCTTTCCTCTGGTGTTTTCACTGTCTCCTTCTGTGGATTTCTGTCGTCTCCTGCCCTTATTTCTGCCACCCAATTACCGTGACCATGGCAACTATCTTGGAAAACGGCCCACAGACGCTCCTCTAAACCAGCGCTCAGAAGTCACTCTCCTTTCAGGTCCAAAGCTAAATAGATAACCATGGCAACCAATTTGCAGTAATATCAATAATAGTGTGCCACTGAAATTATCTGTGTTTTGCCTTTTCATGCTCAGACTGAACAATCATGACTGTCTCTCTCTCTGCTCAGGGTTTGCAGTGAGACAGCTGGAGTTTCTGATCAAATGTTATTCTGATCATTTACATATTTTTCCACAAAGTCACTCAAAGGTTTTATGTTTTGTTGTGTCTCTGTCTGTCTGTGCATCTCTCACACACTCTTTCTGCTTGATTTGGCAGCACACTGAGCAGTTTATTTCAGCAGTGCTGCAGAATTCAACCAAAGTCTCTCTTCAGGGGGTGAAATCTGAACCAGGCGCTGATTCTGATGTGCGACACACACACACACACACTCACTGACTCACTCACACACACACACACACACACACACACGTTGGTATTTGTGGTTTACGGGGACTCTCATAGGCGTAATGGTTTTTATACCGTACAAACTGTATGTGCTATTGCCCTACACCAACCCTACACCTAAACCTACCCCTTACAGGAAACTTTCTGCATTTTTACATTTTCAAAAAAACACCATTTAGTATGTTTTTTAAGCCTTTTGAATTGTGGGGACATAGGCAGTGTCCTCATAAACCACCTTCAAATTGTAATACCTCTGTCATACCCATGTCATTAAACAAATTTTGTCCCCGTAAACCACAAAAACCAGTACACACACACACACACTCACACACACACACACACACACACACACACACGCACATACATACACACACACACTCACTCACACACTCACACACACACACTCTCTCACACTCACACACACACACTCACACACACACTCACACACACACACACTCTCTCTCACACACACACACACACACACACACACTCTCTCTCTTCAAGCTGTTTTCATGATCATCCTCACAGACACAGCAGAGCTCATCATGTTTGTTTAAGCTGTCTGTCATTTACCTGCAGATAACCTGAAGCCCTTCACTAGCGATCACACACTGACTCTAGAGGTTCGTCTTCAGAGATACTGCTCATTATATAAATCAATATCTAATCCGTCTCAGCCAGAAAACTCCCATTCAAACAAGACTAAAGCCGAACACAAATGTAATTAATCATAAATCATAACGGGTCAAACATCATACAGAGAACAGGATTAAAGTGTGTTTGTGATGAGAGGACAGCGGGTCATGATTTATAGCTGTTAACAGAGCCGAGAGCCATTTTCACCTCACAGACAGACAGACAGAAACACAGACAGACAGACAGACAGACAGACAGAAACACAGACAGACAGACAGAAACACAGACAGACAGACAGCAAAGCTATTTATGCTGCTTCTTTCTCTGGCTGAATTGCAGCTGTAGCAGCAGATAAAAATGGCACCTTTCAAGAGTGATTATCTGTGATCAGGTGTGAGGAGAAGAGACATGACAACAGCGTGTGTGTGTGTGTGTGTGTGTGTGTGTGTGTGTGTGTGTGTGTGTGTGTGCGCGTGTATGTGTGTGTGTGTGTGCCTTCCTGACACTCAGTGAAACCAAAGGCAAGTCGTAATTATCCCTCCATTACTGCTGCAGCGCAACACAGAGAGTACGATGGACAAAAAGAACATAAGAGAGGAACAGATCAAAAATGAAAATCATTTACTCTCCCTCATGTCATCATGATGATGACAGATGTTTTCTGTAAAAGACCTTTGAGAGAGTACGATGGACAAAAAGAACATAAGAGAGGAACAGATCAAAAATGAAAATCATTTACTCTCCCTCATGTCATCATGATGATGACAGATGTTTTCTGGCAAAAAAATTCCTTTGAGCATATTAGAATGATTTCTGAAGATCATGTGACACTGAAGACTGGAGTAATGATGCTGAAAATACAGCTTTGATCACAGAAATAAATTACAGTTTAACAGATATTCACATAGAAAACAGCTGTTTTAAATTCTAATAATATTTCACAATTTTTACTGTATTTTTGATCAAATAAATGCAGTGAGCACTTCTTTCAAAAACATTTAAAAATCTTAACATTTTGACTGATGATGTGTATCGGAACTGGTACAAAAAAGCTAGATTTTTCACATTAAAACATCCAACCCAAGCACACAAACAGCAGAGGCATTCTCATGAACACCACATTTCAGAAGCGTATTATTCGCATATATATTGTTTTCATGTAACCGAGCACATGATTGAGGGGCCCGTCCACAATGTCAGATAATGGGAAAAGACAAATGGACCATTTCCACAGCAAACAAAATGAATAGTCTTTGATTTCACGAGACAAGATAATGGAACATACTAAACTAAAAGGCAACCTTATAGGAAATGTACAGCTCTGTGTTTGCTTTTCTACAGTGATGTGCATTAAAATGTCACAGTTGAAGGCACATTGTATTACGCTGCACGCTTTGTGATGCAGAAAAGACGCGTTTCAAAGGGGAATGACAGCATTCGGCTTTTACATCTGAAGAAAGAAAGTGGACAGAAAAAAGCGAGATCGTTCATACTGACCTCATCATACCCAAAGCACAGCTGCCAGAAACATAAACCCTCCAAACTCTGCTGTAGGTGGCTGCGGTCATGAAGAGCCGGCGCACGCGACACACACTTGACCTCAGAGCGAGACCCGTGAAAGAAAGCGGGTGTTTTAAAGGGCAGAGGGACGGCGGGGTGGAGCCCCGATGAACCGCTGCCAACAGAGACGCACACCTGCTGCAACGCTATACTCGAGACACCAGAAAGAGATCCAATCATGAGCATCTCAGTTTTCTTCATCTTTTGAGGTACTAAACATAAGGCATCTTTACTCAGCTGAGTTAAGGCTGCTCTTTGCCTGCTCAACATTCAGTAAGATGTAATGCTGCATATAGGCCAGAGTCAATTATACCTGCTCAGATCCTAGTATGCAGTTGGATTTTCTGTACAAGTGTATTTATGAGACCTCTGAACAGCAGTAAACAGCCTGTAAAGACACCAAATGCCACCTCAGAAGCTCTTCTGTGCCACTTTGGGAATATAAATTTGTCATTAGTGTAATTTTCAGAACTCCGAAATTCCCCTTCAGTCCAAAGGAGTCTTTACACATCTGAGTTAAAGACACCAAACGTGCCACTTTTGCAGTGTAAATTTGTATTTGGTGTAACTTTCAGAGCTTAAAACTTCTTTGGTCGAAAGATACCTTTACACAGCTGAGTTAAGGATGCTCTGTGCCTGCTCAAAGTCAGAGTAAAGACATAATGCAGCATAAAAGCCAGACTAAATTAAACCAGCTCTGACCCACCTCAGCCCCTAATATCAAAGCATACAGTTGTATTTGCATGCATTTATGCCACCTCTCAGCAGCATTAAACAGTGCATATAATGTCACTTCAGAAGCGCTTCTGTGCAGTGTAAATTAAGCAAAAGAAGAGCCCTTACTGAAACTGACTTACTGAGTTTTGCAGCTTTCTGACATCATAAGGATGAAGTTTTCACACATTTCTGATAGGGCTATTAAACAGCACAAAACGTTCTGGAGGTCCAGATCCATACAGCTATTATTGGTCTGAAGTGTTTTGTTCACACATGGGTGAAATGTGTCTTTGAGTCAATAGCAAACAAAAGCTCACAGCGACTGCTGCCTCGGGGCTCGACTCTGATCAAACACCCGCTGAGTCAAACACGTGTGTGCTGTTTATTGATGGATTGAGCAGAGGTGCGTTTACTGATGCCCTCGGGTCTGACCCACTTCGCCTTTGACCCTCTCTATGAGTCCAGCAGCGGTCAGTTAAAGAAGAAGACCCCTGAGAAAACCATCATGCTCCTCTAACATCATGACATGGATTCTGTTCATGTTCAGATGCAATGAATCCAAAGGTTTTACTGGAATTATAGAATAGTGATATGAAAAAGAAAACTGGGACTTCTAATAGCCATGCACATTATATAGCCAATGACAAAGAGATTGTATTTTAACCTTCTGATGCACAGCAAACAAATCTTTAAAAACCCTTTTAATCATTCAGGCATAAACTAAAATCATTGTGTTCTCTAAAAGTATGTCTATAGAGAGCAAAATGAGTTGTATAGCAGCACTTCAAAGTTTGAAAATACTCCTAACAGAATTGCGTGGTTTGCATGGTACTGTTTTCCAGTGCAAATGTCTGAAGATTCTTAAATCAAGATACATTTACTGGAAAAACAACATGACTTAAGATAATATTTTTGCTTTCTAAAAAAGTATCACATTGAAGTGAGTTTATGATTAAAACATGAACAAATATCTGCCAATGGGCTCAGAAAAATCGACTTCAAATTACCCATCGACTAATATTTGTTAGTATTTTAAATTAAATTTACATTGTTCAGTTTCTTAAAAAAAAGGTGTAATGTCTTAATTTTGCTTTTTAAGTAAATGTATCTTGATTTAAGGATGTTTAGGTATTTGTACTGGAAAACAAGACAAAAATACTAAGGACGATATTCATTTTTAGCTGTGCACGCAACATTAAATGTCAGACTTTCTGCTCAGATTCAAGATCTTTTTAAGGTCTTGGTTCGTGGAAGGATAAATTAAAACTTTTTTAGATCCACAAACCCCTATATTTAATACCACCTTTATATATATATATACATTTTTTTTTTTTTTTTTTTTTTTTTTTGCAGTTGGAAGATGTGTAACTCACACCATAGGAAATGAGTAAATTAGCCTACAATTTTAAGTAAAAATAATTAACATTAACATTTTTTTACTTTGTTGTTTAATCATTTCTGCATCAAAGGGTTAAAGGGTTATTGCTTAAATGTTTAAGAATAATAAATGTTTTTCATTTACACAGAAGGTCTGGAGAAAGCATGCCTTTTATTTCTGTATAGATCAATAGCGGTGATGTTGAATCATGAGTTGAGACTGCATTAATGAACACAGACTCTATTCAAGCGCTCGAGGGTTTCTCGTGTGTCTGCCCGCTTCTGTAAATTGACAATCAACAGAGCTCTTTTTACTCCTGCTCGGTCCAATTAAAATCAAAGAAAGTGCCTGCAATGACGTCACGACGCGCCTTTGAGCACTGCAGCTCTGAATATTCATCAGGCTCTCAGCGATCGTCGAATATCTTTCATATTTGTTGAGATGTGAACATTTCATAGTTGGGACCGTCGCAGCTCAGTGGTTATGGAAGAAAACACATTTACATCTCATTTGAATGAGCGGACTGTTATTAAAAGCAGGTGGTCTGCATCTCAATGAGTGCTTGCATTTGTGTTGTAATGACTGTAATTATTGCTGTTTCAATAGGACCTTCCCTCGGACAGTTTGGTTTTAGTCCAAAAGAAAAATAAGACATGCACAAAACCAGTCATTCCTGTTTAAATAGTTGATTCAATTTCAATTCCATTTGCTCTGATGAAGTCAACAGCTTCAGAACTGCTGTAGCATTGATTTGTAAACCTGTGTTGTTTTGATTAACAGGAGAAAACTGTCCCAAGCGGAACACAGAGCTGTTTCTCTTCATTTATTCATGAACCCAGAGACTGAAGCGTTCAGTGCTTCCGCTCTTTATTCTGTCACTCTCATGCCATTTTATTCTTTCGCTCTTATGAATTACATTCATTTATATTTACAGTTATGCATTTGGCAGATGCTTTTATATATGCATTCCCCAGGAATCAAACCCATGGCATAAGCGCCATGATCTGCTGTCTAAACTAAAACTCATATTTCAGTTTATTTTTATGCACAAAACCTTATAAGAATATGATCTACTTTAATATAGACTGAAATTACTGTATTTACTATTTGTGAGCCTGGAGCACAAAAGCAGTCTTCAGTAGCACAGGTATATTTGTAGCAATAGCCAAAAATACATTGTATGGGTCAAAATTATCCATTTATGCCAAAAATCATTAGGATATTAAGTAAAGATCATGTTCCATGAAGATATTTTGTAAATTTCCTACTGTAAATATATGAAAACTTCATTTTTGATTAGTAATATGCATTGCTAAGAACTTCATTTGAACAACTTTAAAGGAGATTTTCTCAATATTTAGATTTTTTTGCACCCTCAGATTCCAGATTTTCAAATATTGTCCTATCCTAACAAACCATACATCAATGGAAAGCTTATTTGATCCTTATGAGTGGTTTTGTGGTCCTGGGTCACATTTACCATGAGCACATGTACACACACACACACACACACACACACACACACACAGTCTATGTATCAGTCCATAATGGATGGTAGCCATGGCTGTAAGAAGCATATAATGGAAACAGATTGCTGTGTTGATTGTGTAGGCCTCAGGCTCTCCATCCCAGAGGAGCACTGCAGTTTACAGTGTGTTCAAAGGAGAGGGCTAAAAGGCAATTACAATGTTAATGTGTCCTGGCGGGGGGGAACAAGGAGAGAAAATCCACAAGGTGATGGAGTGAGTCAGGACCGCTAGAAAAACTGCCGTCTGGACCGCCAGAGGAAAGTACAACGGCTGCAATCAACAAGGAAAGACACACGTATGAATATATGCAGGTCACTTGAGAAAAGAGAGGGCTGCTCTAGTATCTGACATGTAAGGAGAGAGAGAAGTGTGTGTGTGTGTGTGTGTGTGTGTGTGTGAGCTGTGTTCATTCTCTGCTCTAGCAGAGTTAATATAGCCCACATCTCTCCTGGGATCTCATAATAGGCCATTAAACAGACGCATTAGGATAAATGAAAAGGCTTTTAAGTGGTTACCACAAGACCACCTGGATTTCACTCTCATATGTGTGTGTTTATGGCTAAAAGGGAATTTATTAGAGTTGTGGGATGTGATTTTTCTGTTTTTGTTCTTAGACTCTCAACATGTCTCTGCCTCAGTGAATTAATACAATCATCTGCAGGTTTATTTCAGATTGTTAGATGGCCCAAATATCCCATATATATGTATATATAGATATATAGATATATATAGATATACTGTATATACACATAGAAATGCACATTTTGACCAATATATGTTTATTTAGACAGATAAATAGATAATATATAATGAATTGAGCTAAAAAAAAAAATTAAATGAATAAACAAAAGAAAAAACATTTTCTAGTAATTGGTTCTGAGTTATTATCTGGTCCTTAATAATATTCTCAATAATATTCACAAAAATATTATTTATATCATTCATGGAATGTTTTATTTTTGAAATGATTTAGTTGGATTTTCATCCAACATTTTTTAAATGTTACAATTTGTTTCAGAGAACATTCAAAAGTAACGTTTCCATATTTGGAAAATTATAAAATGAAATGTTTCCTTAATGTTTGCATTAAAAAAAAATTAAAAACCGGATGTTTTGAACATTCAGAAAAAACATTTCATAAACCTACTGTTAGCAAAACATTCTTAGAACATAATTTTGTTCGCTGGGGTATTATAATTAGCTTTATTTAAAAGCAATCAGCGTCTAAAATATGTTTAGGTAAACCTGTGTGGGTGAACTATAGCTAATTTTTGTTCTAAATGTTAATTTGCAAATCTAATATAAACAAAAAATCAAGGGGTCGTCACAGACGTGACAATGGCATATGAACCACTGCTGAAAGTGTTTTTGGGAAGGCAGCATCTACTAGTCACTCCACTTATAAAAGCAGCACATATCTCTTCTGATAGCGGCTAATCAGCACAATAATGTACTTGGGATTGTGATGCTAATAGTAATGGATTCGGAGAGGGGCCAATGCACGCGATTGGCTAATTTCGCTGCGCCGTGGCCCCCCGAGACACACGTGTCTTTTCAGTTTGGCTCTCTAATTGAAGTGTGTTATGTGTTATTTTCTGCCTCGCTGAGCCGCAGAAGAGGCTGCCAGTGGGGTCGGCCGTGTCTGAAGCATAAAGATAAAATAGCTTTTGCTCTCATTTGAAATGCAATGCAAAGCATATACTCACTCTTAAAAATAAAGGTTCTTTATTGGCATCTATGGTTGCATGAAGAACCTTTAACATCCTTTAACATAATGGAAACTTTCCATTGGACAAAATCTTCTTTATAGTGTAAAAGGTTCTTTAGATTTTTTAAATGGCCCTTACACTAAGAAAAAATGGTTCTTTTAAGAACTGTTCATTGATTAATTCTTCTATGCAAATTCTTTAAAAAAATAAAGGTCCCCAAGAGAGGTTTTTCACAGTGATGCCACAGAAGAACCATTTTTGGTTCCTCAAAGAACCTTTCAGTGATCAGTTCTTAAAAGAACAATTTTTTCTTAGTGTAAGGGCTATTTTAAAAATTTAAAGAACCTTTTCGACTTTAAAGAAGATTTTGAGCAATGGAGAGGTTCCATGGATGTTAAAGGTTCTTCATGGAACCATAAAGAACCTTTCACAGCAAAACGCCCTTTTGGAAGATTTATTTTTAAGAGTGCTGGTCCTTTAAGATGCAGTGAAGAAGAAACCTAACAACAGAAAAACATACACTCTTAAAATTAAAGGTTCATTACTGGAATTGATGGTTCCAAGAAGAACCTTTAAAAACCATTGCACAAAAGTAGAAAGGTAGAAAAGGTTCCATAGATAATTAAAATGTTCTAAAAAATTTTTGAAGAACTAAACACTGAAAGGTATTTCAGGGAACTAAATATGTGACCCTGGACCACAAGACCAGTCTTGAGTGTCAATTTTATGAAATTGAGATTTCTACATCATCTGAAAGCTGAATAAATAATCTTTCCATTGATGTATGGTTTGTTAGGATAGGACAATATTTG
>JAFVLL020025670.1:0-12839 GCA_021397915.2 Tor tambroides | reverse complement strand
GCTTCATCACTCTGTCTCCTCTCCACCAGTAAGCTGGTGTGTGGTGGGCGTTCTGGCGCACTATGGCTGCCGTCGCATCATCCAGGTGGATGCTGCACACTGGTGGTGGTTGAGGAGATCCCCCCTTGTGTGTAAAGCGCTTTGAGTGCCTTGAAAAGCGCTATATAAATGTAATGAATTATTATTATTATTATTATTATTATCGATAGCAAAGCTGTCGTCATAGGTTTTGCTAGACTTGAAAACACTGATGTAAACACATTTGATCATACAGACACTGTTTGATCTATTACTAGGTTTGAGATGCTCTCTTCAGCTCTCTGACTTGATGATTTGAGCTGCAGAGAAGGATCGAACAGTTTCTCCTCTGCCTGTGTCTCTGAAATCTTTGGTCAAATTTTAAAGTGACTTCACCCAGACTAGAGGTGTTTATTTTATTATCGAAGAATTCCCAAGTGTGCAGGCCTTCCTAGAACTCCGAGCTCATCTCAGTGGCTTACGGTGGACACACTCGCACTAGCATTTAAGCTGGAGCCATTCCCCTCGAGAGTGTGTGTCTAGTGTTTGTTGTGTGTGAGTGGGGTGAATGGGAGTAGAGAGTGGGAGTGCGTTGAAAAGGTTAAGATTTGATGTGATAAGAATCCCCCCTCCCAGCCCCCGTCCTGCTCGCTGCACTGAGCTGTTATGGTAATTAACAGATAACCTTTAATGAGGTGTCGACCTCGTTAGGCCCTTAACGAGGCAAATGTCACCCTGCTGTGGCATTCTAACAAGGAGGGGGACATTGGAGGGACATGTGGACACAAGATGATGTCACAGGGGTGACAGCAGTGTTGACCGAACTGTTATTGTCCAAATGTCATCTGACCACTGTGTCCAGCGCCCTCCTCAATGATGGAAATGGGGGTTTGAATCAGCCCTGTGGCTCATAAATGCATGAGTGGCTTATGATTTCCAATCAGGGATGCATTTGCAAGGACTTTGCTCGGCATGTGTTTTCTAATCTTTGTAAGCTCTTACATTTCAGCTTATCTTTAGAGTATGTATTCTAATCAGAAGTATAAGCTTTCTATAAGACTCTTGGTGAGACTGAAACAAGTTATATTTTTGAATCATGTAGCCCAATATAGTAGTTATTAGTTTTTTGGGTTTTTTTTAACTCCATTGAATATTTCTCAAGGTAGCTTAGGGTAGACACACCAATGTCACACTATGGGGTAAATTGTCACATGCATTAAATAGCCTATTTTACATCATAATTTTTACAGTAAAACAATTATGAAAAAAAATTCAAACAACTTCAGAATTCAAAAAAATAATTATAGTATATTATGCATTTTTATATAATGATTTTATTTATATACTACCATTCAAAGGTGTTTTAAAGGAGTCTCATGTTCACCAAGGGTGCATTTATTTAATCCAAAACAGTAATATTGTCAGTAATATTCAGTGTCACATGATCTTTCAGAAATCATTCTAACACCGTGTCCTAACCAGATGCGACGTGACACTGCGATACGCAATTAAAGGTATCTTTTCCGTGTTAATCTGAGTTTTTGCCACAACATATGACGAGCAACAACTGATTTTATTTTAGAAACTAAAATAAAAATAAAAATGTTCTATTTCTATCATGGCTGAAACAATAGCATACAAACAATGACAGTGGTAATCTCCGGTACTGATTATATGCTTTATTCAATGTTAAGTGTCTAATGTGAGTTTGAATATCAGTTTGCGCGACATTTATAGCCATAGTGAAAGCAACAATAGATAGTTTACCTCAGATCTTGAAAATAAAAAAAAAACAAAACTGCAAACTCAATGTGACCCAACAAGTGTATTCCAACAAAAATGGACTCGGTCACTCAGTATGTACTTTTAATGTACTTATGTACTTGCAGATAGAGCCCGCCCACACATGTTTCTGATTGGCTGTGGTATTTGATTGATTTTGTCGTGTCGTATAGCCATGTCGCGTCTGGTTAGGACATGGTGTAACATGCTGATGTGCTGCTCAAGAGACAAATTTGTTACTATTAAAGGGGTCTAGTCCTGTCAAATGATTAATCACGATTAATCACATCCAAAATAAAAGTTTTTGTTTACATAATGTATGTATGTGTACTGTATATATTTATTATGTATAATAGGGCTGTCAGTCAGTTAAAATTGTTAATCTAATTAATTACGTTTCGATTAATTAATCTAATTAATCGCAATTAATCGCAAAATAAATTTGACTGTGAAAATACCCACAAAAGATTATTTAAAGTATCAAGTAGACATTATAAATTGTAGCTTTAGAAATATTTAATTTGATTCAACAACAAAAAAAAAGTATTACACAGAAACATTTAGGCCACAACGGCCTAGCATAAACATGAAATGTAAAAGAAGATAATTTGAGAAATCTCAGTATTGTTTGTTCATACAATGAAAGTCATTGGTAACCAAAACAGTCTTCAAAATACTTTCTTTTATGTTCCACAAAAGAAAGGTTTGAAACGACATGAAGTGAGAGTAAATTATGGCAGAATTTAAATTTTTTGGGTGAACTATCCCTTTAATGTTTTTATTATTATTATTATTATTATTATTATTATTCATTAAATGATACTCTAAATAAGAAACTAAATCTCCCAGCAGGTGGCGGTAAATGTCTTCATTCGATTCGTTCAAATGGTTGATTCATTCAGGAAAGAAGTAAATGGCTCTCTTTATGAATGAGTCTTTGAATCATTGGTTCACTCAGTTCGTTCAGGTAATATATTCTTTGCAAAATTGAGCAAAAACACATAATTTTGTGTTTAAAATATAACACGATATCAACTTCTTATTTATTGAACTGTTGTATAAAATCACATTCAAACTCGTGAGTTAGGGGGTGTGCCGGAAGCGTGAATCCATATTCAGAAAGACACAGGAAACATAATGATTGCTAATGGTTGCCTGTTACATTACAGTATATACAATTTCACTTACCACATAAACAGAGTAAGGAGAGATGACTGGTGCTGAGGATCTGCAAACCATTCGCCATAGACAAACATCTAATCTTGTAAAATGTGTGGTAAGTACTGCTGCTCCATAGTATAAACAGAGTAACTCACGCACGATCGCGAATCTCGAAAGTGAAAGTGAAACTATAAAGCGATCTTGCATTCAAAAGCAGTTCCAATGCCAGGCATAATAGCGGCTCCCTGATGCCCGCAATTATATACAGTATAATTACCCAATGATATAACTGCGAAAGAAAGTATTGGAACAAGTATTTTCCTCCCATCTCGTATTTATTCCCTTTAGGGGTTCCGTAGTACACGTCATTTTCTTTCCAAAAACGGTATTGGATGCGGCGGATTGCGGGGGGTATGGGGGGAGGGGATCACGATGTCGGTTCGGCATCGTCTATCGGCCCAACCCTAATGTATATATCAGAAAAAATGCTATATTTATATATTAAATGTTTATTGATAATATAAATTATGAATATAAATATAGACATGTAAATACATGTATATTTTCAAAACATACTGTATGTGTATGTATTTATAATAAATATATACAGAACACACATATACAAACAAAAACTTTTATGTTGGATGCGATTAATTGTTTGACAGCACTAAAGGGGTCATGAACTGAGTCTAATGCTATTTCATGCATTCTGAGTTAATTACACTCTTAAAGAGTTGGATTCTCAAACATGGTCAAAGTTTCAGAAAACGATTTGGACATACTGTATGACGGAGTATTTCTGTGCCAAATAAACCCCTTCAGGGTTCGTATATGTTTCGGAAAGTTTTTTTCGAGCATGGCCCTTCATGACGTCATGAAGGGTGGAATTCTTTGTATGGCTCTTTGGAGATATGAAGGATGCAATACTAGTCTAAAGGTACTCAAGAAATTGTGTGTGTTATGTCCCCTTCATTCTTTTGACATAAGAGGTCATTATACTATAAAAACATCCTGTAAGATTCAGAGCTCAGAACTTTCTCATTATTCTAAAAACAGCTTGTATTGAAAGCAGTCTGCCAAAACAACAGCTTGTGGAATGTTCTACTCTATGATGTTATAGTGTGGCTAAACACCGCCTCCACAGAAGAAGATCAATGCCTGCTTCTACATCCGCTGCCTGCTTAGTTCTGCCCACCAATTTGCGCATGTAATGTAAATAACGAGAGAGGCGAACACGCAGGTCTATGCAGAAACAAAACAATATAATGCTTAGAAGACAACAAGACGCTGTACAGTGCCAAGTTATGGAAAAACAGTCTTTGCGTTGCCTTCCTTTTGATCCCAATGTTAGGAAAGAGTGGATGAACTTTAATTTTAATGAAGATCCAAACTGCGCCAGAAAGAACATGGCCCTTTGTTTACTTTTTTCTATTTTTATTTTTATTTTTTACCAAGGATTAATTTACAAACAAGGCACAATTTGACACGGGATTTTCAGAAAGATTGAAACTAAAAGACGATGCTGTGGTGACTATATTGGATCTGATGTTACGACACAAGTGTGAGTAACTGTTTTTATTACGTGGTCACTTTTGCTTTGTCTGTTATTACAGATTACTTGATACTGACTTATGCATATTTGACCTAAATCACAGCAGTGTCCATCTGTGAAGGATGTATACTGTCAAACATACACAATTATTAGCCAATCATAGCAGTGGGCGTTTACTTCAATCCGCCACACCTATTCAAACAGAGCTTTCTGATGAGGGGTGTCAAAAACAGGACAGAAGATAACCTATTACTTCTAAATTATGATGTTTTTTGATGTAAAAATCTTGATACCATTATAAATGGACCTCAGATAACAGTACAAAATAAAAGAAGTTCATGACCCCTTTAATGTTGTAAACAGTGCTGCCTAATGGTTCTGTGAAAATATGTTCTTCAGGATTCTTTGAAACTTCAAAAGATCAATATTTATTTGAAATAGAAATCTTTTGTACCGTTATGTCTTTTCTGCCACTTTCAGTCAATTTAATGCATCCTTGCTGAATTAAAAAAAATAAAAATAAATAATAATAATAATTAAACTACTCTCCCCAAAATTGTGAATGGTGTATGAAGAAACTTGCTGGGCTTTTTGTCAGTAAATGCATTAAATAATTATTTAAAATCTAAAAATCTAAAATGTAAATTAATAATACTAATATAATTAAAAATAATAATTATGCAATGTCTGTTAGTTGTAACACTTTACCCCCAAACTGATTACCTGTACTCTCTCACTCTCTGCCTTTTTCTTTCTTGTCTTCTGTCTGTTTATGTGCAGACACTGGACAGAACTGAGAGTCTTTATTTGCTGTTGTCCAGAGCTGCAGTCCCAGTACTGCTGTTGCTGTTATAGATGTAGGATAATTCAGAGCCTCTGGGCCTCTCTTCAGATGGTGGGAATAAAGTAGAGGCTGGTTGGTTGTTGATTTAAAAAAAAAAAAAAAAAAAAACACTTATTCAGAGAGAGGACCCAGTCTCTATATTATAGGTAAATCTGACTGAAGAGGTGGTAGCACTACTTTTCTAGTAGTTCATCAATAAAAATGGGAATAAAATCAAAATTAAAATTTATAATAACTAAGTCAACTACCATTGTGTATAAAGAGACATTGCTGAAAGTTCCACACACACCATTACAAGATTATTTATTTTATTTTATTGAACAAATACTACAATACAAACCAAACCAGTTTATAGGGGTTATACTTATCAAGAAACAATCAATGAAATAAAGATGTTTTAATTCAAATGTTAATTAATAAATAATAAAAAATGACAGCACATTTAGATTATTTATTATAAATACAAACTGTGACATCATATTCCATTGCCATATTCATTATGCAGCCTGAAATAATTTTGGATGCTTAAAATCTGTTGTGACCACTCTTGAATGAATATCAGCATGTGTATATGAGTTTATTAGCCTGCAGCATGTGAGCACAAACACAAGGCCCTGCTGAATCTCTTGTGACGTCTCTGGAGGGTTCACAACGAGAAGCAGTCTAGCTCAGCCCCGGCTTTCGCCGTTGTCCTTGCCCCTGGAGCTCAGCAACATAAAGGGCTGCATGAGGCTCAGTGTCTGCTTTCAAAGATGCCCCACAGAGGAGTCCGTGCCAGACAGACAATAAACTACAGCCTCCAGCTCTCCCTCTCTTTCTTTTGCTCTCTCTGTCTGGAGCACGTCGACATTGCCACAGGGGTGCCTGTGTGGGTTCTTGATGTTGAGGTGATTGAGCCTCTCTCTCCCGCTGTGTGCTCGGCCCGCTCGGCAGCTCAGCAGACAGGTGCCAATTTGGATTGAGAGAGGGCACTCAGGTGAGCAGAGGAGTATGGGACCGCTGTAGGGCAGGACAAAGAAAGAGCAAGAAGAGCCATACAAAGAGGCTTAAGAGAGACAAAGGATTTAAAATGGAGTATGTTTAAGAGTTGGAGATGTGGCTGGGTTGGGCTACAGCCCATTGACTTTTTTTCTTATTGGACTTTTCTGTTGTTCTCAACAAACAAACAACGTAAACACTTCAGCTGCACTCTAATATGATTGTCAGTCTTCTTCTGAGTTCCTAATGTCCCGTTTTGTACGTACAGAGTTTGGTTATTCACAGAGGTGACAATCACAGCGCAGTACAAATGATTATCTACACAATCATTTGTAATGTTGGTTTTTATTAGCCAGCTTACAATAACAGAGTGAACTACTTGACCACTGTGTATAAAAAGGCATATTTTGGGCTTGATGGAAGTTCCACATGCAGTGATGACTAAATTAGGTATTACATTGTGAAATTATAGTAGTAGTAATAATATCAGAGTAATAAAAGTAACCTAACCTAGTACATTTTTCTAAAACTCTGTTTTATGTTCCTTTCTGACTGTTAGCATCCTCACATTGAATTAAAGGTATTTCACCCAAAAATGAGAATTCTGTCAGTAATTACTAATTAAATAATAATTAATAACCCTCATGTTGTTCCAAACCCGAAAGACCTCCGTTCATTTTCGGAACACAAATTAAGATATTTTTGATGAAATCCAAGCTTTTTGATCCATAGACAGCAACACATCTGAACTGTTCCCAGGCTCAGAAAGGTAGTAAGGACTAGGGATGTCACGATACCAAAAATCTAGTAGTCGGTACTGATACCACTAAAAGTACACAATATTCGATACCAAGTTGATACCATGGGAAAAAAAATAACAATAATACTTAAACATTAAATCCTTTATTTAACATTACAAAAACACGACATTAGTGGCACTTGGCCTTCAAATAACATGCTCGCTCGCACACACGCACGCACGCACACACACACACACACACACACACACACCTATACTCTGAATGCAAGCATTAGTTTAAATTCACTGACATACTGCCAGGCCGAAAATATTTTTTAAACCATTAATGTAAACAGTCAGTAACTTTATGTGTGTACGTGATCAAAAACAAAAATAATGACTTTATTCAACAAATCTTCTACCCTGAGTTACCGTCTTCCGCCATTGTGGAGAGTACCACGAAACAACGCATGCACATGATGCTGCTGACGTAGAACATGCATGTGCTTCGCCTTGTTTACGTGCAGAGGAACGCACATGCATGCGTTGTGAGGGTGAGTAATTGATGACAGAATTTTCATTTTTGGGTGAACTGTCCCTTTAAATATAATTGAATTCTCAAAGAACTACTTTAATCTTGCAGTTTTAATTTTTTTTTTTTTTTCCACAAAATGTTGACTATATTGTTGGAATATGCCTATTGTGCTTTTTTCAAAATGTTGTCTGTCTGTTTGTCTGTCTGTATATGTCTGTCTGTATATGTCTGTCTTTCTGTTGTTATGTTTATAGCTGTCTATTAATCATTTAATTGTCTGTCTGTCTGTCTGTCTGTCCATCTGTCTGTCTATCTATCAATCAGTCCATGGAGCTCTATCCATCCATCTCTCTTAACGGTCCATCTATCTGTCTAGCTACAGTAGACAGTCCTATCTATCTGTATGTCTATCCATCATTTCTTTCTGTCGATTGATCTGTCTGTCTATCTCCCCATCTGTCTGTCTATCCATCTGTATTTCCATCATTCTAGCTATCAATCCATCTGTCTGTCTACCGTTCTATCAGTCCATCTGTCTGTCTACCATTCTATCTATCTATCTATCTATCTATCTATCTGTCCACCTGTCTGTCTGTTGATCCATCTGTCTATCTATCCATCTGTCTATCTATCATTCTATTGATCCATATGTCTGTCTGTCTATCCACCCATCTGTCTCCTTCTGTCTGTCCAGCTGTCTTTCCATCATTCTCTCTATCAATCCATCTGTCTGTCCTATCCATTTATTTGTCTGTCTATCCACAGTTCTATTGATCCATCTGTCTGTCTATCTATCCATCTGTCCATCTGTCTCTTTCTGTCTATCCATTGTTTTGTCTATCTTTGTCTATCCATTTGTCTATCCATCATTCTATCTATCAATCTGTCTGCCTGTCTATCCATCATTCTATATATCGATCCATTTATCTATCCATCCATCCATCTGTCTGTCTATCCACCCATCTATCTGTCTATCCATCTGTCTTTCCATCATTCTATCTACTGTACCGATCCATCTACCTGTCTGTCTGTCTATCCATCTGTCTTCATTGTTCTGTCAATCCATCTGTCTGTCTATCCGTCTGTCTGTCTGTCTATCCACCCATTTGTCTGTCTTCTATCCATCGTCTTTCCATCATTCTATCATTCTATCAATCCATCCTCCTGTCTGTCTATCCGTAGTTCCATCCAATTGCCTGTCTATCCATGGTTCTATCGCTCTATCCATTCATATATATATATATATATATATATATATATATATATATATATACCACTGTATCATTGCGACTTTATAAACAGGCATTGTATGCATCGCCATTTTTCTACGTGCCTTTATGGGCTTTATTAGTTTAGAAGGCATACATGAACGTACACGGCAAGCAATGTTACATTTTGAAAATCACTTTCAGCATACCAGCATTTGGGATGCACTGATCCTAATCTCTCAGGAAGGATAGCGTACCCTTTGTTTCCAACCTACTTCTGTGTAATTGTATGCATCGTAGAGCAGATTAATGATGAAATCAAAGGTGCCTTGTAGCCGTCTCATGCTGATGTCATTGCTGACATACACAGCGGTCCCCCTGCCAGCTCACAAATGCTTTATGACTAATAGACACGTAAACACAACAGACGAGCTACGCACCAACTCTCCTCTCCTTTCATCTCTCCTTCCGCTCAGGTCCTGAAGGGACGGATCAGGTTCATCTGTGTTCCTGCGGTAAAACAAGAGGGAGCTGAAATGCTAAAATCCCTCCTTTGATGTCGACGGCAAACCAAGGGGAGGAATAGATGTCTGCTTATTATACATATTGTTATATCAGCTGTACCGACCTAAGGATTTAAAATGAGCATCTTCATCTTTGCTCTTTGTAAGATGTATATAAATGTGAGGCTGTGAAAAAGAATCACTTAAAGCGACAAGTCAAGTTTTAAAGCGCATCTCGCACATTTTCACTCTTACTATCTCACCGCCATCGATCCGGCCTTATAAACACTGTTAGCGCAAAGCATACTTTGGACAGAGGTACTCCGTCTTCCTTACACAGCAACAGACTCGCGCATAGACCCTGTAATTGAGTAAATCTAAAGGGCAGAGCTCTTAGATGTATTGTTCAAGAGGTTAAGAGCTTCCCCGCTGCATGATGTTTTTTCCCACGGTGACCTTCAGCCGAGGCTGAGACCACAGAGCACTCGGAAACCGTATTAACACTGAATAAACACGGCAGCCACGTACACAAACACTTGTTAAACACGCAGAGTGGTTAAAACACACAGTAAACAGCTACCTTGTTGTCTCTATAGATCACAAAGATATTAGCTGAGTTTAATTTCCCCTCTGAAAGGGTAATTAGTGCCTCACTGCTCTGCGAGAAGTGTATATTCATGCCAGGCTCGTGTAAACACACTTTCTTTGCTTATTTCTTGTGAAATGAATAAAGGGATGTTTTTTTTCTTGTCAGGCTCGTGGCCTTCCTCCCCATCAAATGCTGCGATTGACGGTAGACATGGCAACATGGTGCCATGGTTACAGTGTGGTCACTGGGATTGAAGCAGGAGGAAAATGTACCTTAGAAAACCTGTTTTGAAATGGTGTTTGTGGATGCGCGAGAGAAATTAGGATTTAACGCTGCTTTTGATTTCGCAAGCGAGACGTGCTGATGTTGAAGTCTGGGATCTTTGTCATTTCAGCTTAGCTGGGTTACTGAGGAATGTCAAAAATGTGAAGAGATGTTTCTGGGTCTTAGACAGCACTGAAAGCACAATATCTGAGTCTAATGAAATTAGATGAAATATATACAGGTGCATCTAAAAAAATTAGAATATCAAGAAAAAGTTCATTTTTTTGTAACTTATTTCAGAAAGTGAAACTTTAATATATTCTAGATTCATTACATGTAAAGTAAAACATTTCAAAAGTTTTTTTTGTTTTAATTTTGATGATTAGAGCTTAGTCAAGTCAAGTCACCTTTATTTATATAGCGCTTTTAACAATACAGATTGTGTCAGTAAAATGAAAGTAAAAAATCCAGTATCTCAAAATATTAGAATATTTACATCTGACTTTCATTAAATGACCATCCCTATGGTATTTCGGGTATCTCTTGTTCTTTGAAACCACAATAATGGGGAATATTGCTGACTTGGCAATGGTCCAGAAGACAATCATTGACACCCTCCACGAAGAGGGTAAAGGCCTGTTCACATCAAGCAAGATAAAAATAAAGATAACAATAAAGATAGTTCTAAAAATCATTCTCAATATTAAAGAATAGCAGAGTCCACACCATAACTATAACGATAAAGGCACAATATACTATATCGTTGGAATCACTTTCGGAACGATTTTTTCCAGCTGATGAGCAACACAAACATTGACAGCCAATCAGAATCCATCCTGCTGTTACGAGCTCAAGAATTTAAAGCGGCACACGAGCGTGCGCTTAGAATAAACAGACGATATTGTCTGCTGTTGTGGACGCTAATATCGTTATCTTTATAGTTATCTTTATAGTTATCGTCCTTGGTGTGAACGGGCCTTAAGTCACAGAAGGTCATTACTGAAAGGTGTGGCTGTTCACAGAGTGCTGTATCAAAGCATATTAAATGCAAAATTGACTGGAAGAAATCGGGTCGGAAAAGTTGCACAAGCAACAAGGATGACCGCAAGCTTGAGAATACTGTCAAGCAAAGCCGATTCAAACACTTGGGAGAGCTTCACGAGGAGTGGACTGAAGCTGGAGGGGGGCAATGCTAGCAGGTATTTGTAACGAATAGTCCACTGGAGGCGAGCGTAGTGAGAACCCAAGTGCAGCTTTATTTACAAAAGTAATCCAAAATCCAAACATAATCCAGATTTGACTTGAACAGACTTGACATGAACAGACTAGACTCACCGACAGCAGATTACAACATCAATACACGACAAGAGACAATGGGCACATGAGGGCTATATATACACCAACAATAAGGGTCACATGACAAGAACCAACCAATGAGAACCAAGACACATGACTAGGACAACCAATCAGAACATGACACAATGAACAAAGGAACCAATAGCAGGAATACAAGAGGGCAAAGGAAACTGTTCCTGACTAGACAGGAACCATGACTAAACTCCAAAATAAAAGACATGAGAGCAAAGAACAAGAAACACAAACAAAACCCAAACCACATGTTACAGTATTAAAACAATGCTAAATAAAAAATAATAATTCTACTAATCATATACAATAGTTGTGCATTTTTAGGATAGCAAAATAAATAAGGATATATAAAAGAAAGGGGAAATTGCTTCTTGTATTTCTTGTTGTTGATGTCAGAGGCTGTGCGTCCCATTAATCTCCACAGTATTTTGGTGCAAATTCATGTGCCAAATTGCTAATTTGGCAAATACGAATAGAGTGCAACAATGCCTGCCAACTTTTTCAGCAGCATTGGTTCTGTAAGTATTTTTCACAATCAATTTTCCCATAGGGATATTGAAGTCTTAGAGAGTTTTTAGCCATAAGCCAAACCAACCAGCTGAATCACAAAATGACAAACTTTGATTTCAAGCAAAAAAGTATTTCTAAAAGTCAGAAAACAAAAATATGTACTTAACAGCTTTAGTGAGGGAAAGAAGTACAATCCCATGAAGCATTGCAAATGACATTCAAATGAAAAACCTTAGTGAAACACTATTCATTTAAAGCTGTTGATTATATATATATAGAAGCAATATATTTTAAATTTATTGCAAAATATGCATTTACATACACAAATATTTAAAAGAGCTGTTTTGGTGCAATATATTTATTGCTATTATCTGATTGGTGGAATTTAAGAATCATTATGTTTTTAAAAAAAATAAGTTGAAATAATGCATACTGGTGGCTTCAACAGAAGCATATACCATTGAATAACAACCTCATAGCTCACAGTAGGTCTATCTTTAAAGGTTTATAAAAATAAACAATCTGGGAAAACTATTCTTTTTTTAAACTTTAGGAACTTGCCTATTGCACTCTATACAGGTGCTGGTCATATAATTAGAATATCATCAAAAAGTTGATTTATTTCACTAATTCCATTCAAAAAGTAAAACTTGTATAATGTATACATTCATTCCACACAGACTGATATATTTCAAGTGTTTATTTCTTTTAATTTTGATGATTATAACTGACAACTAATGAAAACCCCAAATTCAGTATCTCAGAAAATTTGAATATTACTTAAGACC
>JAFVLL020025667.1:0-11220 GCA_021397915.2 Tor tambroides | reverse complement strand
TCAAACTGTTTTTTTTTTTCACATGCTAAAGTTTCATAAAAAGTTATTACATAATTACATCAGCAGGTAGTGTCCAGTCTTTTGAATAACAACTGAATACAACTGAACAAGTCTCTTTATCTTTTATTGCATGTGTATGGGATTTCTTTAGTTTAATTTAAGGTAAAATGCACTCAAAATTAACTTAAAATAACAACAACAACAAAGAAAGAAAATAAAGTGAAAGTGACCAAGTATGGTGACCTATACTCGGAATTAGTGCTCTGCATTTAACCCATCCAAGTGCACACACACACACACACACACAGCAGTGAACACACACATACCGTGAATACACACCCAGAGCAGTTGGCAGCCAATGCTGCAGCACCCGGGGAGCAGTTGGGGTTTCTGTGCCATGCTCAAGGGTCTCACCTCAGTCGTGGTATTGAGGGTGGAGAGAGCGCTGGTTATTCACTCCTCTGAGTGACCTGAGACTCAAACCCGCAACCTTCGGGTTACAAGTCCGACTCTCTATCCATTAGGCCACGACTGCCCCTACTGCATAAAGACACTACTGTGAGTTTTTTATTTATTGTACTTTATTTAGTTCACACAGTTTCTCCAGGGTCTGTCATGATCAAGTCTTTGTCAAAATGATTTCTTCACAGGCTGATGTCACATTGATAAACACACATCTGATTGTCGGTGTTTGGAGAGGCGAGCAGCACTTACAGAGACATCTAACCAGTTTCTGTCTTCTTATCTGTTCTGTGTCATTCCTTTGTGTTCATCATGTGTTTCATGCATTTTTAGTCATTCTGTACTTTCATTATGAGGCTTGCACACTTTGTTTGAGTTTTTGATGACATGGGCTGGATCAATGAAATCCCTTCATATTAATGTCATATTAATAAGGCAAACTACCCAAATACCTCACATACTAACATTGTATTACATGCACTTTTTAGAAACTGTCCCAATTAACATTCCCATTGTTGCTGATTAGATAGCTAGCTAATATTACCAGCCAATCAGATTTTCTGCCAGCTAATTTATTAAATAATTTTTTTTAAAAAAGTATTCTCTTCTTCTTGTGGCAAAAGGTGTGTTATATAATAAGTCATAGTATAGTATATGTAGCTAGTTTAAACACAGTTGTAAAACAGGAATACATTTCTAATCAATGCCAAGAATAAAAAATACACTCTAAACACCTGGATGATGCATATATTTAACTGAAAAATGAAGTATGAAATGTCAAGCCCTCAACAGTCACAGCTAATGAGATGATTAATTGATGATTAATGTTGTAATTTTGTTTAAATGTTATGTGGACATCACCATTATGGTGATTAGTGTTTGATTTAATTGTGTTCTTATCCTTGCCATTTTTATTTGTATTTTCTCTGGCTGCTGTAACTCTGTGTTTATAAAATACATTTGCTTTGGTGAAGAATGTGGAGGGAAAATAAGATTAGGTGAAGTTGGCCAATTATTGGTGGTAATATCATCATAATAAAGTGGCCTGATTCACTGATCTCTTCCAGTATATAATTTCTGATATTAATTGCTATAATAGTAAGTTTATAGCATTACTAATCCTGTGAAACTAGAGCATGAGGTTCAGCAGTGTCCTGACAATCAAATATTGAAAAGTATTTTAATAAATTGTGGATACAAAGTTTTAAACTACTGCATCATTCAGACACACAGACATCGAGAACCAGCAAATGAATCTTGATGGTTGCTACAAGAACAAAAGAAAACATAATTTTAAAACCTATTATAATAAAACATGCTAAATATGAAAAGAGAACTAGGAGCCACAAAATGAATGAACTTAAAAATAGGAGTTTCTGAACAGAAGTCCAGAAACAGGACGTGATATATCATAGTACGCCATGTCCTGACATATAATATAGTTCGTAGAAATATATTACAAATATATAAGATTGTATACAAATGTATAACTATACATTATAAATATTGTATACAAATATATAGGCTATATGTCACGAATCCTGGCCATGCTCTTCTGTTTACTCGCCACCAGATGTCACTCACTCACCTCTGCTCCGCCGTGGTGGTCTTCTACTCCGGTCTGGTGGTCATCTGCTCCGCCCTGGTGGGCTCCTGGTCCGTCTGCTCCGCCCTGGTGGGCTCTTGCTCTGTCCTGGTCTCCGGTTCCGCCTGGGTGTCCTGCTCTGCCGGTTCTGCCTCAGTCCCTGGTCTTCCCACTTCCTCACGGACCTGGCCCTCCGTCCCTCCCCCTGTTCCGCCTCCGCTCCACCGCCCTCCTGGATTATAAGAGCGTCTGGAAGCCGCTCCTTGGGGGGGGGCTATGTCACGAATCCTGGCCTTGCTCTTCCGTTTACTCGCCACCAGATGTCACTCACTCACCACACGGACTCATCCCACACAGCACACCGGACTACAGCTCCCATAACCCATTGCACTGACACAGCTGATTGCACTGATTACATGCAGCTGATTCTCATTCACACACACACTACTTAAGCCATGGACATTCTCAGTCTGATTGCCGAGTATTGATCTGCGTATAGCACTCTCCTAGCGCTAGCTGCTTTACCGTGCCATTCTGTGTTAGCTCCTAGTTTTGTTAGCGTTTATCTCTCTCCAAGCGATAGCTGCATTACGGAGCCTTAAGTCATAGTTATAGTCAGTCTTGCCTAGCCTTGCCTTGTGTTCTGATTTCCTGCCTGTGTTTCCTGGATTTACCCTTCGCCTTGCCGCTTGGACTCTGTTCGCACCCCGTTTGGATTATTGCTCTCGTTTCTGGATTATCTCTCTGCCTTGCCCCTTTGGATACTGTTCGCCGATCGTCGACCCACGCTTGCTCCACGGATTGCTGTGTCTTGCCCTTGTTATACCTGTTTGCCACTGTCTGACCCTGCCTGTTTTCTGATCATGTCTTATAATAAAGTTTTGCATATGGATCCGCACGTCTCACGTCTCGTCAGCCCCGTAACACTATAACTTGATTTTTTTTTTTTTGTACTCCAGAAAGCAGTTTTCCATCTTTTCAATGTAAAAAAAAAACAAAACACAAAAGCTGTGCACTATTTTAGGCTGATGATATATTTATTACAGTGTTTACTTCATGAACATTAAGTATTAATAATACTAAATGAAGTGTTGTAGTTTCAGGTCTAGAAAACATTTCACATTAGCATTTAAACACAATTTCACACAAATGCAACATTTTAAAGGTTAGAAAACACAATTATGTATTGTAGAAATAAAGGCACAAATATACAGTGGTGCTTGAAAGTTTGTCAACTCTTTAGAATTGTATATATATCTGCAAAAATGACACAAAAGACCATCACATTTTCATGCAAATGCTGAAAATTGTCAAAGAGAACCCAGTCAAACAACTGAGACAAAAATATATATTTTGTCTTTTTTTTTCTGGAAAATGATCCAATATTACATGTGAGTGACAAAATTATGTGAATCTTTAGATTAGCAGTTATTAGAGTCCATCTGTTTAGAGGTTTTATCAGGTGTCAGTGTGTGCCCTGCTTTATTTAAAGAGCCTGGATCTTCTGGGAGTCTGATCATGTTTGTGGAAGTGAATCATGGCACAAACAAAGGAGATCTCTGAGGACCACACAAAAAGAGTTGTTGTTGCTCATTAGGCTGGAAAAAGTTACAACACAATCTCTAAAAAGTTTGGATTTCCCAAATCCACAGTCATACAAAGAAGCATTATGTTAGAAGAGAAAATAACACACTGCATTCCAGCATAAGACCCTTATCCCATCTGTGAAAGATGCTGGTGGTAGCATCATGACTTGGGCCTGTTTTGCTGCATCTAGGCCAGGGCCATCATTGATGGAACAATGAATTCTGAATTATACCAGCAAATTCTAAAGGACAATATCAGGACATCTGTCCAACAACTGAATCTCAAGAGAAAGTGGGCCATGCAGCAAGACAACGACTCCAAGCACACTAGTCATTCAACCAAAGACTAGTTAAAGAAGGACAATCTATTGTTTTGCAATGGCCCGAGTCAAAGTCTGAACCTTAATCCAACTGAAATGTTGTGGAAGGAGTTGATACAAGCAGTTCATGAGAGGAAACCCACCAACATCACAGAGTTGAAGTGGTTCTGTACTGAGGAATGGGCTGAAACTCCTACAAGATGTTGTGCAGGACTGATCAGCAGCTACAAGAAATGTTTATCTTTAGTTACTGCTGCAAAAGGGGGTCACAGCAGATACTGAAATCAAGGACTCACATATTTTCAGATATGCTGGATCAATTTTCTCAATAAATAAATGACAAAGAAAATATTGTTGTCTCATTTGTTTGATTGCATTCTCTTTTTCTAATTGCAAGACTTGTGTGAAAACCTGATTATCTTTTGTTATATTTATGTAGAAATACAATTCTAAAGAGTTCACAAACTTTCAAGCACCACTGAAAACTAATGCACTTACAAAAGCTGAGCTGCAAATGATAACTTCACACTTGAAATCGACTTTTGACATCCAATGACTAGCAGTTCACCGAAATTTAAATGTTACATGCACCACATATCTTATGATCACATATCTTGTGCATTTTTACACTACTACTAATCTTTATTCTTATGACTGGTTTTATTGTGTGTATTGGTGATTTGGCAATATTGTATGCAAACATTAAAATTTAAAGTCATTTAAAACCTAAAAAGGGGGAAAAAACAAGAAGAAAGATAATGAAAATGTAGAAAAGTATTCTTTCTTTAAATGACATAATTAGGCCAGTAGATGACGATCAATGTCTGTCTTTTTAATATGATGAGCCAGCATCTCAAACAGCTTGAGGAAGTTGTTGCAGAAATGAACAGAGCCAAGATATTTTCATATCTCCATATCTAAGCCCCTGTGTCTTTAACACAACCTTAAAGAGATACCATTTTACTCCTGTTTGGGATTTCATTAGCTGCAGAAGTGTTTGTTTCAGTGTCGGTAATGATACGATGAAACAATGTTTCAATCACCTGAAAGTGCAAGTGAGCAAAGTAGCAGTGCTGAAATATTAAAATGTGAACAGGCCAGTTACCTTTTCATTAGATGGTCTTAGAGAAGTGATTCTTCAAGAGAGACAAACAACAGCAATGAAATTAGCTGCAAATAGAAAACAATAGAAATTGCAAATAGAAATGGCTGTTGGCACCAGCACACAAGCGTGAGAAATTTCACCAGCTGTGTGGATGCTGTGTTCAGGTCGAACCACAAGCCACTGGAGATAATATTCAAGAAGCTCCATCCAGACTAATAAAATTCTGATGAGACTGTATTTAGCACTGTCTAGGGCAGTGTTATTGGAGTTAGGTCTAATGTTACGGAGTTCAAATATCGTTTTAATGTACAGCAGTTACAAACCTTGTGCACAGTAAAGTCAATAGGACGGAGAAGAAAGTGAAAGGGAGCATGAAGACGTTGTGAGAGTTAGCAAAGACTCCTTTTTGAATCTTAAGCACAAAGCAGAAAGATGTGCTACAAAAACATGGTAGTGCAGCAAAACCATTTGAATAAACAGCCTAAACAGGTAGTAAATACATTCAACTTGAAAAAGTTTATCTGCTTCTAACTGACAGCTTGTTTCTGACCCGACTGAAGAGTTTGTGTGAAATGTCACTCTCTATGAGCTTTCTAATTCATCTAATCTAGTGTGTAGTGAACTATAGTGCATAATGAATGAACCTCTGTGACGCACTGAGATCAGAACAGATAGAGATTCTCCAGGACAGACACAGAAGACATTATTACTGACTATCACTGACAAAAATACTGTATCTACAGTTCAAATATATTCACTGGAGTAAAACATCACATAAACAATATCTGCACAACTATTCTCATTCAGACTGATTTAAACACACCTGAAATAAATTCTAATTTACAGCAAAAATGTAAGTAAATTAAACTTTATTTATGCTTGATTCTCCAACAACACACCACATTAATCTTTCCATTTTATCTTTCCATAAAATTTGCACTTTGGAAGATTTATTTATTTATTTTTCGGTTATAAATTAATTAAATTACATTTTTGAGCGAGTACAAAAAACTGTGTTCAAATTATTCTTGTCTTATCCTGATAATATTCATGTGAAGCAGGGAATTGCAAAGACAACAGACAATTTGATTCAAAATACAACATTTCAATTAAGTCCAATGTAAAGTACTTCATTGATTGTGTTTACATTCAATATTGCCAAAGGTTTTTTTTCACAAAACAAATAATGACAAAAAAGAGAAACATTTAATATAACGATAACAAATATCAATAAAGTAGAGTTAGAATAAGGTGAAAAGCAATGAATAAAATAGCATCAAAATTTAAATATAGGCCTATGGAATATATAAATGTCATATAGACATATAAACACATCACAAACAAAAATGTCTTTTGTCTGTTTGTTAGCTATGAATAAAAAAGTGTGTCTCTGTCTTGCAATAATCATATAGTAAAACTTAATCTTAAATTTATCTTAAAGCAACATGCAGCATAACAAATACAGGATGACAAGGTAACAAGGGGATGAGCTAATTAAACATCATGGAAACTAACAAGGGGAACCTTGAAAACAAACAGAGGGGCAAACAGCAGACCAGACTGGGCAAAGATTTGTGGGAGATAGAGTCATTGATGGAGAGGTAGATGTCTGGGATGGAGTGCCCTCTGGTGGATGTCCAGGGCAATCCAGCTGGTGATCTTGACGCCAACTAGAGCAAACTCTGATCTCCATTACGGTGACATCAATCTTTACTATTTTCAACATTAACATCTAAACCTCTGTGATTCTCAATAGGAATTTTTGGTATGAAATGAAGTCAAACTGGTTTGTAATACGTGAAGGTGATGAGATCTTGAGAGATCTGTTCGTGTTTGTTGCCAGTCATTTGACATTTTGATTGTAATAATTCAGGAAATACCTGTAAAGTAACAGTTAAACATTAACCCTTGTGTTGTGTTCATCACTGAAGTTCATCACCTCTTGGATATTATGTATCGGAGCATCCCATGCTGCTGTGATGAATTTCAAGTTGGATCAGCCTGTAACTTTGTTTTTACATCGATTTTTGGTGTGATTTTGAATCCAGCCCTCAGTGTGTTGATGATTTTTGTTTCCATTGACTGTTGTCACATATAGACTGTATATAAAAATTTCTAAATTGAATATTTCATTGAGATCCAGTGTGTGATTTAAGTGTTCTCTTAATTTTTGAGCAGTGTATTTCCAGGCACAAGCATGTGAACATGAACATAATTAACATGCTTCTGAACACTAAATATTTCTATAATGGATGGTCATTTTTGACCAATAAAGCTAAGATCAATAAGGCCTACAATCAGTCAGTATCAAAATTAAACACAAAACCAGTCCTAATTGAAAGAAAACTAGCTGGCAAATAGATTGATACCAATATTTGGTGATAATATAGCATAACAAGAGATTTATAAACTGTTAAACATTTAATGCAAATTTATGTAAACATTTTTGCACTTTATTTAATTTTGGATATTTTACTTTAATTTTACAGTTTTTGTTTGACAGCTGTTGCTGTCAGTGATTTGACCCCCCCTTTTTTTTAACGGTGTGAGCAATTGTGGCATATGTCCATTTGCACCATCAGGTGCTGAGTTCATGAATTATTATCCCCATTATTTTTGTAATTTTAGATGCATTTCTATGCATTTCTAAAATTGAATTGATATAATACTTAAAATAACAGCCAAATAGTTAATATTACAGATATTGTTAGGAATTTTATAGAGTTTTGAATACAACTTAAAGTCAAGGAAAACAACTGTTTAAAAAAAAAAAAAAAAAAAATGGAGTTCTGTTCTGTTAATTTATCTATTTATTTATTTATTTTTTAACAGTGTAATCACTCCTAATCATGTTCTCAGAAAATGAAAGCAATGATGGGTCTCAACAATACACCATTTTGTTTAAAATCTGAAGAGAAAGAATAATTTAATGAGAGGTATTTGTTCAGGAATTGACTTTTACTCACTGGGTGAAAAAGTGAAATGCATTTTCAATCAAGTTCAACTTCAGTGTAATATACTTTATTGGCATGATTTTGTTTGCATGCAGTATTGAACAAAGCATTATCACACCCAACAAATAATGACAAGAAATATATAACAAAAACAAATGTCGACAAAGTAGACTTAGAATAAGGTTCCAAGCAATGAATAAAATAAGATAAAAAATAATAGGCCCATGTAATATATAATGCAAAATAGACATTCATCAAGATTATGGACAAAAATGATGTTGATCAAGGCAGTATTTGGTTTCAGACTTGTTGAATGTGGTTTTTAAACTCAGATCCTCTACCAGTTAAAGTATGAATACACCAATTTTTTTCACACACTTACAAATAACAGAAAAGTAATCAGAACTATAAGAATTATGTAGTAGTATATCTATGATATAGTGGGAGAGTATGTTTCTATTTTAATATACTTTAAAATGTAATTTATTCCTGTGATCAAAGCTGAATTTTCGGCTTCATTACTCCAGTCTTCAGTGTCACATGATCCTTCAGAAATCATTCTAATATGATGATTTGCTGCTCAAGAATAATTTCTGATTAGTATCAATGTTGAAATCAGTTGTGCTGCTCCATATTTTTTTTATACTTTATACTTTACTATATTAGACCGAATAGCAAAGAAAAGCAGTCAACATACACAGTAAATCCAATATTTGTAAAAAAGCATGCATATGGAAACATTAAGATGTTTACTGTTGGTTACTTTGAAGAAAGTAAAATATAACAGTTTTGAGATTTGTTAAACTTTATAATAAGTACATGGGGCATGATTTTAACCAGTATCACTAGTGAGACAATTGCAGGCTTAGTCAATCAAACTTTCCTCTTTTCATCTACAGATGGTCAGTTCATCCAAACACACTCATAAGGGACGATCAATGTGTTTCAGTGTCATCAGGGTAATACTGTGATTTACTGTACGCATGTCAGATGTCAGCACATTCACTTTAGTCATTATGTACGTGGTGTGCTTATATTGACAAGTGTCGTAACTTTACATGACTCGTCATATTCGTTTTCTCCTGTCCATGTCATTTCCATTAAACTGTCAACCTCTCCCTCACTGCAACTGTTTTCTCTAAAGATCAGCCCAGAGGCTCTCTCAATATACTCAACTGATGCAGGGTAGCATTCTGGTCTTCTCTCATTAGCCATCTTATAGCATTCCAGCTCTACTTTCCCATCATTATGCTCCACAATTATCACCTTAAAGAAGTGAGTTGGCACTGCTTTGCCTCCAATCATCTTAAATTCTACCTTACTATTATTATCTCTTGGTAGGTAAAGTGGTCCACTGTACACATGGACATTACGGATATTTTGCTTTATTTTCTTTTGACAACCATTCTCCAAAGTTTTCCAGCTGCCATTGTTTAAGTCCTTATGCTGAGGTGAAATGTTGCTCATCAAGAAAGTGTCATCACAGGCTTCCCGACACCACCTGTGATTGGCAGCCGCAGCAAGATGACCTCGTACATAGGGATCCTGATACGGACCATTAGATGTTTGGTAGAATGGATGAATCGATTGATCCACACTGAAGACATTTAGCCTCTCAACCACTTCCCCTAAAGTTTCACTGTTCAGTATCTCATACACCCATGCAGCATTCCTGGTTCGATTGTCGTATAACATAGCATATGATTTTCTTTTCTTTATTTCAGTAAGATTGGGAACTTTGTCTATTAATTTATAGGTAGGGTCATCATTTGTAACTACTGTGTCTATGCGAGAGGGTGATTCATTGCCAGCCATTACTGAAAATGGGATCTTTATGTAGACGGTTTGAGAATTAGATTTGTTTGAACCTTCTCTTGCCCAGTATCCATCATGTCCTCTTATAAGTCTACACTTCTTTGGAACCTCCTTCGAATCATCTCTTTCGCCGGAAGTTGAAAGTAGACTTTCCGATCCTGCATTATCTGTGAATTGGCGTTTAGTTGCACCGGAATCTGCTCCTGACTGCTGCTCAGCTGTGTCTTTCGTTTGTTCAGTTTGTTGTGTTTCAGCATTGCTTTGAGTTGATCTGTCTTCTGAGTTTCCTTTCATTCTTTGTGATATGCCACAAGCTGACCGAAGACCATTTTTCCATCTAACATTCTCTTTATCATGCACATCTGCTAAGCACAGCTCATAGTTGTCAACATATTTTTGCTGCTCACAGTTGTTATCTAAAGTATCCTCATCCTCATTCACCAATGCAGCATTCTTGGTTTCACTGTTACTTGAATTAGTAATTGGATTTACTTCAGTAGGTGAAGGAGCTACATCTGTGCTAGAAGCTGAAAGTTGACTTCCCGATGCAGCACCTGAATCCTCTGAAAGTCTAGATACTTCAGATACTTTTTTTCCTGCTCCAAACCTCTGCTCAACTCCTCCAGCAGCTCCCGCTGTCTCCAGTTCAGCTTTACTTTGAATTATTCTATCTTCTGAGTTTAGTGTCGTTTCACAGCCTTGTTCATCAGTTGTAGCATGACGATTCTTTTGTGCTGTATTTTGTTTACACGTATCACAAACAAAACTTTTTACTATCTGCAAAATTATCACACGAGCCCAGTGTCTTCTTCTGCTTGATTTTAGATCCTCATTTTTTGTTTCTTCCCAAGCTTGTTTGATATAACGTTCTGACCAGCATTTATGTTCAGGCTCCTTTTTAATGGCACATTGCTTTTCAATCATTCTTTTAGCTTCATGCAAGCACTCAAACCCATTAAAAAATAATAATAATTCCTTTACTATCTGATCTAAAGTGACATCAGGTGGATTTCTTCCCAGTTCCTCGAGAATCATCTTGATGCAACGGAGATTTAAGAACAAAGTTCAGGAATGAATCAGTCTTGACTCAGTCTGGTGTTATGTCTTCAGCACCTTTAACCAAGTGTCTTTTCTTCAAGGAAAGATACTTCTGAAAAAAAAATATATATATTTGCATCTTAATTCTGCTTAACTCAGGACTTTAGTTTATCCAGTAGAGACAGAAAGATTTACTCACATCAACAGACTGAGATCTGTCTCATCAAACAAACTTCTGCTGCTCTGATTTTATGTCAGCGCTGTCACACACAACAACAAACACACACAGATAGACACACATGCAAAACAGAAAAACTGATTTTATAATGTACTTTATAAAGTATTTTACATTTAT
>JAFVLL020025666.1:0-20702 GCA_021397915.2 Tor tambroides | reverse complement strand
AAAAAAGATCATTTAAAGTCATTATTGTGTTAAATGAGAAAAGCATTAAATAGACACTACAAAAAGTAGCTTTAGAAATTAATATTTTGATTCAACACTATAAATAAAAATTGTAAATGGGTATTAATATTACTGTAAATATGAAACTAAATACCCCAGTAGGTGGCAGCAAGTCACAGCCTTAATGAGTGAGTCATTCATTCAACCGATTTGTTCAACACTGCTGTGTTGCTTGGAGAAGCGCAGTCATGCTGTGCCTTTATTTGGAATTATTTTGTGGGTGAAATTGAGCAAAACAGATAATATTGAGTCTAAAATATAACACAATATCAGCTTCTTGTTTATTAAACTATTGCACATTGTCATTTTAATACCATGAGATCTCTTTACACCACTAAACAATACTGCATTTTTTACTGTACTGTATGCTGCATAAAATGTTAGTCAACTTTTATGCCACATGACTTTACATGCATAGATGTACCTCATTAACTCATAATTAGTACCTAAGAATACATAAAAAAAACAAATAAACACTGAAGCACTTGACAGATTTCCATGTTCTCCATTTACCCTTTCTCTTAAAATGCATACAATACAATTATGATACATATTTTTATGTATAAAACCATTAAATTAATTTATGTATCTCAAACATCACTCCACCTTGTTACAGTGGTGCTACTTGTCCTTTAAAATCTTAAGTGTAATGCCCTAAATCAATACTTGCTGGAAGTGACAATTTCAAGAAAACAACTTGGACAACAAAGTATGTATTAATCATTAGTTTTTCTCCCAAGAAAATGTATTTAAATAAATTTTATACTTCTGTTAACATTTTATATTGACATTTTCCAAAATGTAATTTTAGAGCTAGTAATGGAGCTTGAGCCATTGATATCCAGAGATTGAAGTTTATGTAAATTACCTGAGTCTGTGCTAATACTAGCTAACAGCAAATCCTGTAATATTGGAACTGTCTGGCAGTGTCATTCCATTTATGCCATTTTGCAGTAAGAAGGCATTAAGCGCTACATGTGCAATTTTTTTTTCCCCAAAGGTGCCATATGTTCCACAAGTTTTACCTCCACTGCCCTGTGGTTTTAGGCCCTGTCATTTCCATGATCCTAAGAGCCCAGAGGTAAGAGAAGTTTGAAACACCAGTTTAATTGGAGTAAAATGATACACACAACAACAAAAAAAAAAAAGAAAGAAAAAATGAAAAACACAAACCATTATTTGGATTTAGTGTTGAGTGTCCTTGTACTAGTAATGTGAAAAGCACTGAGTAATTGGTGCAATAATTGTTTATTATCAATAAATTAGCAATCAATATGTAAGGAGCTGATCATATAGACTTTTTTTCCTTGCAGATATCTGTGATCAGTAACCCTTCCATGAATCACCATCCTGCAGAAATTCCTCGAACAAAACAGTGAAATTTAAATAAATATGAATAGTAAAAAAGGGGTCAGTGATGTGATCCTGCAGTTGTGTGTGCTGCTTTTGTGGGACACAGGGGTCTCCCAATGGTTTCCTGCCCCTTACTACTAATGTACTGTTCTGTCATTAGAAAAAAGAACATAAAAGCAAAGAAGAAATCACTAGATCAGATTACAGATTTTTACAGATTTTTTAAAAGTCACGTATGTATAAATGATAACTATTCAAGCCACTAATAGATACTATTTCCTGATTTTCTTTCTTTAGATAAGTCAAGTAATCATCAGTGAAACTGGATAGATTGTTTTGAATAAGTAATAACTTAATACTGTAAGAATAAAATATACTGAATAAAAATGGCTTATTCTTGTCTTGTAACCTTTATTTAACCATGCAAGTCACTTGAATTAATGAATTCTTATTTACAGCAACAGCCTGGAAGGAGATTATCAATCTCCTGGAGGACATAAATATTAAAACTTCATTCAAACAGGAAAATGTGTTTCTTAAACATGGGTGATGGAACTGTGCCATTAAAAATAGCTTTCTTTTTTTTTGCTTTAAACATAGTAAACATATACAAGTATAGATCTGAAAGAGTTTAAACAGGGATTATGTTAGAGCTAAGTTAGTATAATTTTATTGTTTCAGCCATGTCTTTGACCCAAAGTTAAATTCTGAGAACTGTACTTACACCATAAGGTGCCAAAATGAGACTGAAATTCTCTGCTGAGAACTCCAGAAACATGACCTACAGTATTTGCACCTTGGCAGATAGACCAGGCTGCCCAAAAATGTGAAACTGATTTTTTTATGTAAGAGAATTGCAAGATTTACTATGTTTATAAATAACTGCCACCTCGTTTAAAAAAAAAAAAACGCATTAGGGTTACAATTTTTTTATATTTTAAAATAAAACAATGTGTTATTTGAACAATTAGACCTTCTTGCACCATCAATGTGGCAATATTTGTTTTTAAGTAATTATAAAGAATTCCAAGCACCACAAAACTGCTCGTCCCCGCAGCCATGTACAGAGGGAAAGTCCTTTATTTTGAGGTCAAAAACAGGTTTTTCTACCATTTAAAATACAATAATGTATTCATAATTATCAAATATATGTGAATGACATAAAAAAAATTAAATGCCAAAGGAATATTATAAAATATATAATGAAAGTAGTGGTCCCCTGGAGTTGTGTCACTGGTGTTACCATTTAACAAAATAATTTATTTTGTAATAAAAATCACACTGATGACATAATTTGACTTCCTTCCTCCTATTTCATAAAGATCTATGAAAAAGGCCCATGATAAGTCCATGGTCTCTTTTCAGTTATCAGAAATTTTCTCATTTATTTCATGATTTCATATGAAGCTTTTAGTTGACATCACTGGTGTGACATATTTATTGTTAGGGAATTGTAAAAAAACAAACAAAAACAAACAAAAAAAAACTATAATACAAATGGATTAAACTGCTTAATTTAGTGAGTATACCATGATTGACAACATGTGGTTTGATTCCTTGCAGCAGACATTTTGTAAAATGCATTTTTCATGAAAATTGTCACTGGTGTCACCTTCCTTATGGGTAACACCAGTGAAGATCAGTTTATGTTTATGTTCTTTTACTAACTGCTTTCACTAAATGCCAAATGTATGCCGAATGTAACAATTTAGTCTCATCTATTAATTATAGTTGAAGAATAAGTATCTTTGGTTTAATGTATGTCACTGGTGTTACCGTGTTTTTTTTTCTGTCTCATTACATAAAATGTGTCACATGTGGCATGATAATAATTTTACATCCATTGAATTCTGCTTCACTCAAGAGTTAAGATTTAAAGGATTGCATCATTACTTGTTTATAACTGTTTTTCAAATATTTTCATTGTTGTAACAAATACATGGTTGCGCAAATGAACTAACATCATTCAATCACACTTTTAACAAACCCGATTAAAATAAATAAAACATAATCTCCTTATTTGTTGCATTATCATTGTTTTTCTGTAACTCTGACTACATGTGCTGAAAAAAAAAATCAAGAAATAATATTTCATAAAAACCAAAAAAGGTAACACCAGTGACGAAAAATGGTACATGTGGTCTTTAAATAAATGTACAAAAAAGATAAAAGATCATTAACCTGTCATTTATGTGTATTAATAAAGTCAAAAGGTAATCTAATAATGTGGTCTAAGTTTAAATGTTAAAAAAAGAAATAAATTTTAAGACACCTTGCCATACCAAAAGTGGACGTTTCTGTAGAATGACCTTAATAGTCAGCATTTACATTGCTTAATGAACATCTATTTTGGCAAATTATATTTTTCTCCCATTCAAAAATGAATGAGGGATTTATATGTCACTCCCGAAACTTTGCTGCATTAGCAACAAAAAAAACAAAACGTTTATTCAAATTATATTCAAATTCAATAAACGGATTATATTTAGCCTAGAAAGTGCACAAATAGCTCTTCTTTTAGAATCACTAAAAGGTGTCATTTCGGCTCATCGCGATCTCACAAAGTTTTTATTTAGTTTTTATAATCAATGAACCTCTTATTTACATTGTGTGACAATCCGGCATTTAGCCATGAGTGAATTGAGTCATTTGAACCGAATGGCCAATCTGAAGTATTCAAGAATCACATGTCTGTGATTGGCTACATTGCTCAATGTTACAAAAACAAGTTGTAAACACATACGCACTGGAACGTTTACCCAATCTGTTTCACAAATATCGTATTAATACAGTTTCAACTTTGGGTGCTTTTCACTGCATGAGAAAATGAACGTGTGGCATGAGAGCATGAGAAAAGTGTTAATTTAACACGCTGAATGTGTGAGTGGGCAGCACTGCTTAACTGTTCTTCTAGCAGAAAATATGATTTTAAACAGTAATTAAAAAAAAAAAACTTGCTATGTGTATTGCGTTAGGCTAGCTGAGACGTGTCATAGTACTTGCATACTGCTCTTTTGTTGGTTTTGATTGATTCCATTGTCCTCGTTTGTAAGTTGCTTTGGATAAAAGCGGCTGCTAAATGACTAAATATAAATGTAAATTTTGCATCATTTTTCAAGCCTGCATCTACAAATAGTTTCTCAGCCAGATGAAGCTCCGGTAATCTTTTTTTATTATTATTCTTGCGCATGGCCTTTTAAAAACTAGGCAACACAAGTTAAAAATACTCATGGGGAACAGATGGGAAGTGAGAACAGGATGCAGAATCAGACGCTGATTATAGTTTTTCTCCCCAAAACTGCTATACCAATAACATCTGTTTTATTCTGCATTTAAATTCAGTGGGAAAGAATATAACCTTTAACTGGCAAAGCTAAGAAAGGCAAATTTTGCTAAAAGAAACACTAATAAGGAAGGGCTAAGGCCCTAGACAAATGGGAGAAACTGCTTCAATAGCTGTGATGATAACTGTTTACCTCAGACAGGGCTTTTGGGAGTGGGCATAAGGGTGGGAATGACTTTGTTTTTATGACTTGATGTTTTAATAATGTTCGTAGGCTCTTTTTTAACATTACTTAACAGTAAAGGAGCATTTTGATTAATTGGTATTGGAAGGGGGTACACTGGAACATCATTTTGTGTTTATATGTATTACCTTATAAAAATGAAGGTATACAGTGAAGGATCAGGCTCCATGTGCTTGTAGAAGTGGCCAGCTTTATCACCACTCCTAACCACCTGAGCTCTACCTGCGTCACCTGCTTCATTCTGGGAAACAGCGTCAGCAATTACAGTTATGCCTGTAGCAAATTAGCTCAAAAGGGAAATGTATATAAATAATTGCAATTAATTATGATTAATTACAATTATTTATATCAGCTGCCAGTATTAACTGTAGCAGAATTAAATTGCCATCAACTAATCTGTTCATCAAATGAACATTCCGTGTAAGTTCATATGAACTCTAAGAAAGGATATTTTCATGGCCACAGAAAATACTTTCATAGAGTATTAATGCATTAGAGCATGTAGCCAGGATCAAAATCGTAAAGGGACATTAATTTGCAAGGCAGAATCAGAAACTCATGTAATTTGTGCACAAGAGTTTTATTAACTAAACACTAACACAAACTAGTCTAACAAACTAACAAACAAACATACACTCACATGTACATACAAAAGGGGAGAATGCAGTTATGGAAAATGAGTCAGAAACACCTGACTTAAAAACCATCAGTGCCGTTTTACAACGGGGTCTACCGCTTATACTAAACCTCTGTTTCGTTTAGTTAAATGTACGATCCTTGCATTGCCTTGGTCACTGAACGAGTGTCCGGATGCAGTCTAGGATGAAAGTTTTGATGGTTTGAAGGTTTGATGGTGTTGAAGTTCTTCAAGTTCTTCTGGGTTTGAGGGGTAATGAACTCCAAAAGATGTTATTCTGGCTCGGTGGTGATTGGGAGAGTTTTCTCCCGGATGAAGATGATGAGAGAACTAAGAGAGACATCAGCTGAGATCCTAGGTTCTTTGATGAGTGGAAAGTCAAGGCCAAAGCCTGGCTCAAACTTAAGGTACAGAAGACTTCTAGCTCACATCCTCATCTTCTCAGTATCTAACAGAACTGCAGACGGGTGAGGCGGGTTAGTGATGTGAGAGCTTTATCTGATATAGAGGTCACACCTCCAGGAGGTCACAGAGCCAATGGTGACTTTCACTTTTGGAGGGAAAATTTATGACTCTTTGTCTTAGACCATGGTATTTTGCATATGTGATTTGATTGAGTGTTGATGCAAAAACTACTAAAGATTCTTAGAACACTAATATGTTGCATAGGTATCAACATTTAATATACACTCTTGATTAGATCATCCGAAGATGAATTCATAGATACTAAACATGGCATAAGGTTACATGAACGAGTGGTTCTATCATAAGCATGCATAAAACAGTATACAATACAAAAGACAATATACAAGAACAGTAATAATATACACAATGACCTGAAGATATGTGATAGGAAGGTCAAAGAAAAATCTGTAATGAATTAATGACAAGTCGTTTCCTATAGCAGTATGTGTCAGTTTTAGAGAGAATTGCGTAGTGGGAAGATTCTCTCTACATATTTTTAGGTCGTAAAGTTTATCTGGTCTGGCTGAGGTGTCCTGGTTGCCATGGTAACCAGGGGCCTGGTGTCGTTCACAGACATCCTGGAACCCAGTATGTTTACGTGGCTTCTATAGTCAGATGTAACTAAAAATTTTGCTTTTTAGCAGCAAACACTCAAGGTGGGTTTGGGGAACACAGCAATAAAAAGTACCCCATGTGTACAATGAAATATACTGCTGTATTTTTAATGTTGTGGGCCTATATTTCTGCTGGAGGTCCTGGACATCTTGTTTAGACACATGGCATCATGGATTCTATCAAATACCAACAGATAAAAAATCAATAAGTGACTGACTCTGTTAGAAATCTTATAATGGGCCATGTTTGGATCTTCCAACCGGACAATAATCCAAACACAAACCTCAAAAACAACACAAAAATGGGTCACTGAGCACAAAACCAAGCTTCTGCTGGCCATTCCAGTCCTCTGACCTGAACCCTGTAGAAAATGAGTGAGGTGAACTGAAGAGAAGAAGCACCGTCATGGAGCTGTGAATCTGAAGGATCTGGAGAGATTCTGGATGAAGGAATGGTCTCTGATCTCTTGTCAGGTGTTCTCTAACCTCATCAGGCATTATAGGAGAAAACTCCTATACTATTTTGGCAAATGGAGGTTTCAAAAAGTATTGAATAAAAGGGTGCCGTTAATTGTGTCCAATGTGTATTAGAGAAAAACATTTATTTCATAATGATATTTCCCCCATTTTAAATTTTTATTCTTCAATGAAAGGTTAGATTTTTGTGAATATTTTAAATAATGGATCAAAAGGATTAACAATGCAGATTTATTTCCACAGCCTTCTTTCATATTTACCCACTTAAAATAAGTAAGGTAAAAGTTGGTAAGTTGGTAAGGGTACCAACAATTCTGACCTCGTGTATATATATATATATATATATATATTTGTTTAATGAATGATTTATTCCTCTTATCGGTTTTATGTGTGTTTTATGTATGTAGTTCGAGATGACCTACACTAGCCTGCCACCGGCTGGTGAGATCTGCCGGTTGCAGGCGGGGGATTAATAAAGAGACGGCCGTCAGGTCGGAAACTTTGTGCTTTCCGTAGTGTGAAATGAGACTACGTAGGAGGTTATCTTACAATATATCAGAAAAAGATTTATTAAAAGAAAAGGTATCAGGAATTTTATACAAATGTTTTACTTTTTATTCCTCATATCTTTAAGAGTCTCAAAATAGTGTGTTAGTTCACTTTTATATAAGAAGATGTTAAGTTTATTATTTGCACAATTTTGTTTGTGTAGCTATATGAAAAAAATCCAGATATATTTATTGTTTTGTTTTATTGTTGATTTGGATCCCCATTAGCTTCCACAAAGAGGTTGCTAGTCTTCCTGGGGTCCACAACTCAATCCAAAACAAAGTCATACAAACAGATAACAGATAAAAAAAACAAAAAAAAACCTTATCATCACAAACTATACATCTCAGCAGTAGCAGCACTTAAAATATACATCTACATATTTATAAGCATATCTTCACATTTTCTTCGAAATACATATGTACAGTTACTCTTTCGAATATTTATCTATTTTTGTCTTTTTCATCAAATTTGTTTGTGGACGCGGTAAAAAAGTTGATCCTTACTCACTTGACGTGTTTTATAATCATGTCTAAGCCCCACATAAACAAGCTTTTCAAAGAAAAAACAAGGAGCATGATACTCGAATACCTGATTAAAATATATACTAACAATTGTAAATTTAATTTAACCTTCACCGGCAGCCACGATAACTTTCTATGCATGTCACTAACATTGGCCCAAAATGGATAATGAAGCACTAGCCTGGCTGCTCTATTCTGAACCATCTGTTCTCAGATGCACTTGACCATACCATAGGGCAGTACTCAAGATGCGATAAAACTAATGACTGTACCACAACTTTTAAAAGTGAAGATGGGATAAATGCAGAACACTTCCTGGCCACTGCTATACCTTTTCCCATGGTACTTACTATATAATCTATATGTTTGGACCAGGACAACGTATTATCAAGCATCATACCCAGCGACTTAACATTTGTTACTTGTTCAGTTGGCACCCCATTAATAAATAAATTCAAATCAGCAGCCTTAGTCATACTATTTTTGTTACTAAAAACAATACATTTAGTTTTTTTCTAAATTTCAAATCAGTTTATTAATTCGAACTCACTTTGTAATTGCTAACAATTCATCACTTAAATTTTCCCGAAGCTCAGTTAATGTATGTGCTGCAGAGAACATTGTAGAATCTTCAGCATACATAACTATATTTGCTTTATCAACAACATATGGTAAATCATTTATAAAAATAGAAAACAATAATGGACCTAAACAGCTACCTTGTGGAACACCACAATAGGTATTTTTAGCCTCCGAGAAAGATCCGTTATAAAACACACACTGTTTTCTATTAGACAGGTAACTTCCAATCCAATCAAGAGCTGTGAGTGAAAATCCATAACATTTTAGTTTAGCAATAAGAATATCATGATCAATAACATCAAAAGCTGCTGTATAGTCTATTAAGACAGCACCGACCAATTTCTTATCATCTAGACATGCTAACCATTCATCTGTCATGTGTATAAGAGCAGTGTTTCTGGAGTGTCCTGGTCTGTAAGCATGTTGTGCATTAGTAAGTAATCCATTAATTATAAAATATTGTAAAATTTGTTTAAAAATAATTTTCTCCAAGATCTTGCTCAAAATAGGAAGAATTGTTTTCTGTTTGAAATAATATTATTTTGCTTTCCCCACTGGCAGATTATTTTGGTTGTTCTAAGCAAAAACTCACTTAATTTTGACTTGTTTTTTCTGAAAACAAGACAATAATTTTTACTTGTCTACACTGATAAAAATGATTTTGTGGCGAAGTAAATACTACATAAAAACAAATGTCATTTCTACATTAATTTTTTTAATTCTTGCCTGAACTAATTTATTTAAAGTAAATTCTATATTAGTACTCAATTTAAGCTTGTAGAAATTAAAGTTTGAACTTATAAGTATATTTTACTTGGAATTGTTTATGTTTACAAGGATTCTTTAAGTATCAAAGTTATGATCCCGTTTTTCCCATCATGCACTGGGGCATTAATAATTAAAAAGGTTAAATTTTTCACTGTTTTCCAGCTTTATTTACACTGTTTTATGGTTGCTTTTGTTGTTAGGTTTAGTAACTTATGTGACATCTGGAGTTCATTTTCTAATCAAAATGACGCATTCATACTCAAACACTATTCACTGATTGTTACCGCCATTGTGTATGGTGTACCAAGTATTGAGGTCTCTGTGTTCATTTGGGTAAGAATTATATTGAGTGGACACATTATCTTAAAAGGATAACAAGCTGTCTACTTGCTTACTTAGATGTTTGTAAGTAAACCACATGCTTTTGGTTTCTTCCCAGTGCTACATCGTTTGAGTATTTATAAACTGACTGAGTGAAATGTACCCGAGTATTGCAGATTTAACTTAAAAAAAGTTTTCAGTGCAGTAAATTGTATGATCGGCTTTACATTAGTAGTTTCTAAATCACAATCTAAAACATGGCGCTGTTACGGGGCTGACGAGACGTGAGACATGCGGATCCATATGCAAAGCTTTATTCCAAGACATGGTCAATAAACACAGGCAGGGTCAGTACACAGCAAACAGTAAACATAAATCAGTGGAGCAAGCGTAGGTCGACGATCGGTAAACAGTATCCAAAGGGGCAAGGCAGAGAGATAATCCAGAGTCGAGAGCAGTAATCCAAACGGGGTGCGAACACAATCAAAACGGCAAGGCAAAGGGGTAAATCCAGGAAACAAAGGCAAAGATCAAAATACAAGACAAGGCAAGGCAAATATCTAGATTTGTTACTATGGCTAGGGCTCAAAGTGCTATCCTTGAGAGTGATAACGCATGCACACTCGGCAAATTAACTGAGGAAGTCCAGTGCTTAAATAGTGTGTGATTGGGTGATCAGTGAATCAAAAGGCATGCCAAAGAATACTGTGAAATGGTCCAGTGTGCAATGGGTAAGAGTCCGTGGTGAGCGGTGACACCTGGTGGCGAATAAACGGAAGAGCAAGGTCGGGATTCGTGACATAGCCCCCCCCTAAGGAGCGAAGCCCAGGACGCCCTTATAATCCAGGAGGGCGTGGGAGCGATGAACAGGGAGGGACGGAGGGCCAGTCCGTGAGGAAGTGGGGAAGACCAGGACTGAGGCAGAACCGGGGCAGAGCAGGAGACCCAGGCGGAACCGGAGACCAGGACAGAGCCAGAGCCCACCAGGGCGGAGCAGACGGACCAGGAGCTCACTCTCCAAGCAGAGCCAGACCACCAGACTGAGCAGAAGACCACCACGGGCGTGAGCAGAAGACCACCGAGACTGGAGCGGGAAGACCACCGCTTCCCAAGGAGTGGAGGACCACCAGACCAGGAGCAGAACACCAGATCGGATGTGACCACCACGGCAGGCAGAGGACCACCAGACCAGAGCAGTAGACTGGGCAGGAGCAGCAGATCACAGGAAACCATGGTAGGAACTGGGACCTGGGAGAAACTGTGACAGACCGTGACAGGGAAGGCAGAGACAGACAACACAGGTAGAACATTCATAGTCTTCAGGGGGCACGGCCAGCTTTACAGGACAGGCAAGAGGCTCACAGACGGCCTCTTTTAGCCGTGATACACAGGGCGAGAGCCTGCAGACGGCTTCTTTAGCCGTGACAGGACAGGGTGAGAGCTCACAGACGGCCTCTTTAGCCGTGACAGGACAGGGCGAGAGCTCACAGACGGCCTCTTTAGCCGTGACAGGGCAGACAGTGAATTCAGGAACGGCCTCCGTGGCCGTGACAGGGCAGACAGTGAATTCAGGAACGGCCTCCGTGGCCGTGACAGGGCAGACAGTGAGTTCAGGAACGGCCTCCGTGGCCGTGACAGGGCTGACAGTGAATTCAGGAACGGCCTCCGTGGCAGGGCTGACAGTGAATTCAGGAACGGCCTCCGTGGCCGTGACAGGGCAGACAGTGAATTCAGGAGTGAGCGCCACCACTTCAGGAGGTTCTGCAGCGGAAGCCGCCACCTCTGGAGGCACTGGAGCAGACTCGTGGACAGGAGAGACCTCAGGAACAGACTCTTGGACAGGAGAGACCTCAGGAGCCCAGAGTGCAGCCCACAAACTCAAAATGGCGACCGCCATGACAGGAAGCACTGAGGTCGGGGGAACAGTCTCTGTAAACTTGTGAACGGGAGAGGGCTCAGGAACAGACTCATGGACAGAAGAGGCCTCAGGAACAGCCTCGTGGACAGAAGAGGCCTCAGGAGCCCAGAGTGCAGCCCACAAACTCAAAATGGTAACCGCCATGACAGGAAGCACTGAGGTCAGGGAAACAGTCTCTGTAACAGCCAGTGCTGAGGCCCTGGGAATGCCAGCTGCTCGCACCGACATCAGTGGTGGGTCCATTATACTGGCGCATTGGGGATGTGGAACTCGAAGGACTGACCTTAAATCTCTGGTGACGAAATCTGGCAGCTCAGCGGAGACGTGACGAGGCTCTGGCTGAAGAGCTGAGACGTGACGAGGCTCTGGCTGAAGAGCTGAGACGTGACTTGACTTGTGACCATCAGCTGTGACTTGACTTGGTTCACGAGTGGCAGCTGTGACATGACAAGGCACAGGCGTGGCGGCCATCTTGGCCGGGGACTCAGGCGTGGCGGCCATCTTGCGATGAGGCTCTGGCGTGGCGGCCATCTTGGCCGGAGACTCGGGCGTGGCGGCCATCTTGCGTTGAGACTCAGGCGTGACGTGAGCAGACTCTGGCTTGACAGGCGTGACGTGAGCAGACTCTGGCTTGACGTGAGCAGACTCTGGCTTGAGCCTGGTGTCGCGTTCCCCCGCGACACCCACAGTGAATGAAGAGCCCACACACAGCAAAGCATAGTCCATAAATTGAGCGAGTGATGAACGTGGGCCCTCTTGGATTAGTTTAGCTTTCAAGGGTTGATTAACACCCTCACAAAAAAAGTCTATTAAAACACAATCCGGCAGATCAGAAAAATACGCTATGTCCAAATACTCCTGAATATAATCCTCAAGCGGTCGCAAGCCCTGCTCGAGGGTTAATAACAGACGTGCAGTGTCCATACCTGAAGAATGCTGGTCATAAAAGCTGCTGGATCCTCTTGTGGCCGAGTATTCTGTTACGGGGCTGACGAGACGTGAGACATGCGGATCCATATGCAAAGCTTTATTCCAAGACATGGTCAATAAACACAGGCAGGGTCAGTACACAGCAAACAGGTATGGTAAAGGCAAGACACAGCAATCCGTGGAGCAAGCGTGGGTCGACGATCGGTAAACAGTATCCAAAGGGGCAAGGCAGAGAGATAATCCAGAGTCGAGAGCAGTAATCCAAACGGGGTGCGAACACAATCCAAACGGCAAGGCAAAGGGGTAAATCCAGGAAACAAAGGCAAAGATCAAAATACAAGACAAGGCAAGGCAAGGCAAGACTAGGACTAATACTATGGCTAGGGCTCCGTAAAGTGCTATCCCTTGGAGAGTGATAAACGCATGCAATACTCGGCAAATTAACTGAGGAAGTCCAGTGCTTAAATAGTGTGTGTGATTGGGTGATCAGTGGAATCAGGTGCGTGTCGTCAGTGCAATGGATTATGGGAAATGCAGTCCAGTGTGCAATGTGGTGTAAGAGTCCGTGTGGTGAGTTGGTGACATCTGGTGGCGAATAAACGGAAGAGCAAGGCCGGGATTCGTGACAGGCGCAATGTGGTAACAATGACGATAACCCAGAAACAGACAACATTAGGAGATTTTTTTTTTTTTTTTTACATGAAGCTTTTTCTTCCCATAGAAACATAAAACAGCGATCGAAGAAGACAGACAAACTGGTATTGTGGTATTCAGGTATTGTGTTCAGCACGAATCATCTCATTATAACAAAGTGTTGATGCTTTGTGCAGTGTAGAGAACTTTAGTGATAATCACATATCTTTGTGAGTGACAGCTTTTTAGTGATGAACGGAGCGCTCTTTGCGCAATAGCAACAGACGCCATTAATAGATATATATCTATAGCGTCCGTTGCAATAGAGAGAGAGAGAGAGAGAGAGAGAGAGAGAGAGAAGCACCCTCAGTGATTTGTTTCTGGAGACGTAAACTTTATTCTGGAGACGGAATATTTATTATCTCAGTATAAAAGTACTGACTATAAAGTACTGGATTGTTTTAGTGCCTAAAACACGACTGAATACAATTAATTAAATTGTACTAAATTGTAATCAAGATATTTGTGAATTAGATCAAGTAATGCTGAGTGAATATGACAATTTGAGTATTAATCCCTACCTCCAGGTATTTTAATAGCTCACTATAGCTTTATTGCTCAGTCAGCTTGGTTCTGGTTCTCAAAACCCCCAAAAGCTTGTTCTCAATCATTTAATACTCATTGATGAAACATGCAGACAGTGATAAGAATGTGAAAAAGGCCAGAAGTCAACAGCACATAAATGCCAGAATGTAAAATGAGTTATTTTATTAATTTAAATGGTTTCATTTTCGTTTGTACTTTACAAATAATAATAATAATAAAAAAATAGTGCATGTTTTCTAGTAGGGTGCACTGTGTTGACATTTACTTGTGCATTAAATTACAAATAAAAAAATAACACATCAGCTTGCGCCATATATTGTGATCTCGATTTGCAGAATATTTTAGTACATGCATTTGAGAGATGTTCTTTTTTTAAAAAAAAGGGACAAAAACTACAGTTTTGAGCGGGGTGGCCAAGCTTAGGTCAGTTGTGGCCACGGCCACCCCTGGTCTCAGGTAATTGAACTTAAATGTTTTGTTAGTGGGTGACAGATACATTTCTTATGTGTGATATGAATATTCTCGGCAAGCTCTGTGTTGTCCGAATAGGCCAATCCTCTAGCCCGTTAACAGTTGTCTTGTTAGTTGGGTTTAGTAATGGTATTTTAGTCACTATTTGATATTTTAGTCATTATTTAAGGTTATTGGCTGTATAACTAAAAAAAAAAAATGCATGATGTGAATGTATGAGGCATGATTTTGCTAGCTGTAATAGTGTAGCCTCAAGATCATAGCTTGACCTGCTGTTCCATTAGGATTATTATGATATTAGGTATTGATCCTAACTCATTGGGACGGCTAAATTATGCAGTGTCTTTTTCCACGATCGAAATCAGTATCAAGTGATTGCCAGATTCTGTAAGATAAATTCTTGAAAGAATGGTACAAGAAAAGGTGTCCTGACACTTCCCGGGGACACGTCCTGCACAGGATTTCTAAATTGCCTAAAATTAACCAGGTTTGGTTGTTTGTGCTGCGCCGATAACATCTAAGTACCGCGAGAGCGATTCAAAAGCATGGAGTCGTCTGCTCTGCTCTCTATAGGTTGGATGTCATACAACAATCGATCAGCACAGCGCAAACAACCAACACCTGGTTATTTTTTACGCAATTTAGAAATCCTGTGCAGAACGTGTCCCCGGGAAGTGGCACGTCTTCTGCTGAAATAAACAATAGACACCGTCACAAAATTTGTAATGGTTGTACTGGTTATAATGGGACTTGTATTGGTTTTAATGGAAACTGTAATGGACCCTGTGGGTCACTACTGGTAATTGGTCACCTTCTATTGGTGGCTTGTTAAAACCAATAAATCCTAATGGAGTATGTCCCAAAACACACTACAAAAAAAAATAAAAACCTTTTTTAATTGTTTTAATGGTTAAAAGTTGATGGTTTGTAATGTTTGTAATGGTATTTGTAATGGAAAGCATTAGAATTATAGGTTATTGTTTTTTTTCAGCAGGGTGGTCACCTTAGTACAAGAGGATGTGATGCTGGTCCTTCAAGAGTCACTCTCTACCTATCTGTCTTTAAAGCCTATAAAAAAATCCATCTTTGTGTATTTCACAACACTTGTTACAACAACACTTTGTGTATTTAGAAACACTTGCATTTTATTCTTATTAAGTGAGGGTCATTTTTTTAGGATTTTGTGCCCATGCAAAGTCTCTGAGAACCTGACATATTGCACTTCTGGGGATTCCAGGTAGGTTGAAGTTTTGGAAAATGGTGGTGCTGGAGACTAAAGGGTTCCTGATGGTTTCACACCTAATTCTTCACCTTAATTCTTTTGCAGTTAACATGTGTCTTTTCTTCTCCACCTGTTTTCTCTGACCGTGCTGACCCAAAGAGCATTTCGCTGTCCATGGTCATGGCCATGCCTTAACTTTGCAAATTCTAGTATTGCATTAGTATTGCATCCTTCTCATAGGAATTTAATAATTTTTAAGTTAAGCTGAGTTAAATCTCTTTTTGGCTCATTTTATCTTTTAAAGGAAATCTGCCTAATAATTATGCACACCTGAATAAAAGGCGTTTTCCCCTTCCAGCCTTCATGTACAATTATATATCACTTATAAATGATTAAATACAAAATTAATAGTAGTTATTAAGTTATTGATGTGGTTTGGAATTGGTAAAATGTGCTTGGGAAAAAAAATATTATCAGAAAATTAACTTGCCTAATAATTATGCACGCACTGTACAGTACATTCATAAACCAATATATGCTCAGTACCCTATTATGATAAAATGATAATAGTTTTGATATTTTTGCAAGTGTAAGGAATGTAAAACCCTAAATAATATCATCTTAACATAAGTATTCAGACCTTTCAGTGTTTCATATAGACAGCTGTCTGTCTTTCCTGGACAAGTCCATTTAATAATTTACCACTGGAAGACCACCTGAAAGATAAATATATTAATGTATTATACTTACATCAATGTCTGTGTGTGTGTGTATGTTTTATATATTAATAAATGTGCCAAAATGTCATTGTGGTTCAAGTGTACTTTGTGAATTAAAAAATAATAACATCATAAAGACATTTTGAATACTTTCTGAATGCACGTTTTGTCATTGTGTTTCATTATACTCGCACTAACTCATGTTAACTTTATGTTTAGCAAACAGAGTACCCGGATGTGGTTAGTGCAGCACAGAGCCTCATCTCTGTGCTAACACAGACTCTTTATCAGAGTCCTTTAACACCATGTCCACCAGTTCAAGTGCAGGGTCAGAGGCAGCAGACAACGGTACAAGAACAAAGACAAACAAATATTGCCATTGATCAGGACATGGCCAGGTTTCTTCACTTGAATTAAGATTATAATAATTGAATTTTAAAGCACAACCACCACAAAATCAGACTTTAACACCTCTTCTTATATTGAGATTGTTCTGAGGTTCAATACAGATTTAAAATCGTAACAAGAAATAGTTTAATAGCTATAATACTGAAATCAAATCTTTGCCTAGCATCTGACAATGCTTTGGAAAAAAAACAGTTAATCTTAAAAAATAAAGTATATACATAAACCCAAATATAAAATAAAACAGTTATTGAATGAGCATGTGTCCTATTCTGTATCCTAAACTCCTGAAACATTGGTCTCTCATATTTTAGAGCAGTTAGACATGGACCACCATGCAGGAAAGAGTGCCCAATCATATGGCTTGCCACCACGAAGAGGTCACTATCCAGAAAACACTGTGATGTTGAAGGAATCAGGTGATCCTTTTCACCCTCAAAAAGAAGAGTTCCTCCTGGTACTAAAACAATGAAGGCATGCAGCATATGACAATCTGGATTAGCATTCAATAGACAAATTCAGAAGCTCCTTTTAATGAACCAAACCTAAGGCCAATGCAAAGTCATTAACTGTTAATGTCTACAAATTCCTGTAAACCTGTCATAGTTATCCTTAAGTTAAGAAAATGTATTGTAGAGGCCACTAACCAAGTTGCAGTTCAATACCAATCTAAAGTTTTGATATGATTGTTGAGAACACATGATGATCTCTAATTGCAGGATTTCCCAATCTATACTTGCGGTCTTATAAATTGTCAGGATTACTCTCTCCCTCTCTTTATGAAAGTCTCTCATGTCCATTTGGAAACTGAGCACCTTTCTCATTTCATGTTTCTTCAAGAGGTTTTCTCTGTACTTTTTGAGGCCTCTGTTGGATCTGGCTCGAATTTCCAATTGAAACCAGAGCAGTTATCCAGAGTAACAAACAGGTAGCACTTAATTTTACAGTTCAGCTCCAAACGTACATACTATGTACTCATTATAGTGAATACAATAACTAAGTACTAACCCTAAACCTAACCTTAACTCATGTTGATACCTTATATTACTCAATACTTTCTAAAGTAAGTAAACTGTATGTATATGCAAGTCCACATACTGTAAAATAAAGCGCAATCGACTAACACAGTCTGCAGGAGTCCTAACCAGAGATAAATGGTCAACTATACAAACAGTATCCTCTTTATGATCTGTTGTGATGAGCTGTGAAAGTGTCATATTGTCTCTGATGCTGGGATTTGAAACATTCCTCTCCTCCCTCACAACTGTACTTTCTGTGTTGCTTGAACTGGCCCTTTCTGTAGCTGTCTCGCTCACTACCTCATCACTGACTTCCACTGACCACAGACAGTGTTTAAAACAGTAATAATAACAATAATAATAATAACAATTTTGGATTTGCTTACTAAGAAAGGTTTATATATACATAGACTGGTTCAAAATGACAAAGTCTATGGTAACTCAGACAACTGCTCTGGGCTGTAAGCCCACATTTCCATAAGAGACCATAAGAGACATTAAACAAATTAATTACCTCATGCACTCATCACTTTGAGACTTGATATCTACAAATGAGAATTCATGCCCACACACAACACATTTCTGAGGTCCAATCCACTCATCTCTGTTAGGAAGGCTTGTCTGCAGGAAAACATCACAATCAATAGTATGTCATATATGTTTTATATGAATTTTAAAGTGAAAGTATGGAACTTAGAAAGAGCTTCTTTTTTTTTACCAAGTATGTTTACACACACAAGGAATTTGACTTGACAACAGGAGATTCCAGTGCAGAAGAAATGGACATAGTGCAAACATACATAGAATCACACAGTAGAGATAAAATATAACACTAATACAAGAAAAACCTGAAAATTAAATCATGCACTATATCCAGAAGTAGAAGTATAGAAAAAAATCTAATTGTTTAAATGAATGAATAGATATGTTATTTACAATTGTGCAGATGTGTTATTTGTGCAGTTTACAGTTGTACAAATTCCGGATTCTGTGTGTAAATGTCAGTAATGATGGACAATGTATAGTTATGAAAGTTTTAATTGTTCAGGCTGAATATAGCCTGTGGTGGAAAAAAACTGTTCTTGTGCCAGGTTGTTCTGGTGGTCAGTTCTCTGTAGCGGAACACAACCATTCGAAGAGAGAGTGGGCTGACTGTGAGGTCTCCAGAGTGATTTTCTTAGCCCTTTTCCTCACTCTGGAGATGTAAAGATCTTGGAGGGTGGGCAGAGGGGCACCAATAATCCTCTTAGCAGTCCTGACTGTCTGTTGTAGTCTCTTGATGTCTGATTTCGTAGCTGACCCGAACCAGACAGTTATGGATGAACACAGGACAGACTCCATGGCGGAGTATTGTAACTGTTTCAGCAGCTCTTGTGGCAGGTTAAATTTCCTCAGTTGGCAGAGGAAGTACAACCTCTGCTGGGCCTTTTTGACAATGGAGTCTATGTGAGTGTCCCACTTCAGGTCCTGAGAGATGGTGGTGCCCAGGAACCTGAATGACTCCACTGTTACAGTGTTGTTTATGATAGTGGGGTGGGGCGGGGGCAGGGGTTCCTTCTGAAGTCCACGATTATCTCCACAGTTTTGAGTGTGTTCCGCTCCAGGTTGTTGTAGCGTCTGCTTAGGCTCATTGATGGTTGTTTACACTTTATGTTTTAAGAGACCCTTTATACATTTGCATATAAATTACAGACCTGGCCCCACTGTCTATATTTATATGGGTGCTAAATTTGAATGGCTTTCCCCACTATCAAAAAGATGCTAAACAGATCACATCTCTGGTCTCCCCATCAAACTTCAAACACAAAGAGGGGTAAATGACCCCTGTGCCAGGCACCAACGGCCTGACTAGACCAGTGGTCTGTCTCCACAATTTCAATGCACATCACACACACACATAAAGACATTTTCTTTATTTAGGTCATAATTAAGCAGTTATAAATGTATCTGGTATATGCATGTGTTGTATGTTCCCCTATTATATTAACCTAGTTACAACCCTTTACTTCTATTAGTTAGACTCTAAACACCTATATTCAAGTGTATGAGTGTATCTCTGCTTTAACCCCCTGGGGTATTCAGGGAAATACAGACTTTACTCAGCGCGTCTTGCAGAAACGAACAGTAGCTGCGATGAAGGATCTTCTCACTCTGGGGAGCAGAACACTGGAGCAACTAGCAGATAGGTAATCACAGGTAAGGGTGCATAGCCAACTGAGTTTGCATGCAATGTTTGAGACCAGGCAATGAAGGAGAGAATAGTGACTGCTTATATAGTGAGGGAATGAGGTGATCACTGACAGGATTGGGAAGTCGTTGCAGGTGTGGATCAAGGGGAGTTCTAGGAAATTGAGTTCTGAGCTGGTAACTGGGCTGGTGAACTTGTGACAAAGATAAGATAAGGCATATTTTATGGTATAACTGCAATTGGCGATACTGTTCAACGCAGGTAGAGCTCAGGTAGTTGGGAGTGGTGATAAAGCTGACCACTTCTACAAGGATGTAAAACCTGACACTTCACTATACCATACCTTCCCTTTTATATAATAAAGATAATACATAAAAAATGATAAAAGATAAAACTCACAAAAAATGTTTCCAATTTACCCCCTTTCAATAACGATAAAGCAAAATGCTCATTTACTGTCAAGTAATGTTAATAAAGAGCCTACAAACATTAAAACATCATTCCCACCCTTGTGCCCACCTCAAAAGCCCTGTCTGAGGTAAAAACAGCTATCATCATCAGTTTCTCCCCTTTTCAGTTAACATTATGCTATATACACAATACTGCTATACCAATAACAGCTGCTATTTTATTCTGCATTTAAATTCAGTGGGTAAGAATCTACCCTTAAACTGGCAAAGTTAAGTAAGGCAAGGCAAGTTTATTTATATAGCA
>JAFVLL020025665.1:0-36990 GCA_021397915.2 Tor tambroides | reverse complement strand
ACGTCATTGTTGTCATGTGGTGAATTTGGCCAATCGTGAAATAGCTGTGTCGTCATCAGCGCTCCCGCAGTCGCTCTGGAGAAATTGCGCCGGCTGAGTCAGCCGGCTGCTCTCGAAACGCTATCGCGGTACTTTGATGCCACACGTGACAGTGACGTGGCGTCGGCGCCGGTTCAAGTCGGACTAAATTTCTAACCGGCATGCACTGCTTCAAGTCAGCCGCCGATCGGTCTGCTAAGTGCTGCATGAAGTCGAACGCACCTACTGTTACATCCCTAGTCATGTTACATTTATCTTTATTATCTATATTGTCTTGTCTAATTTTAATTTTCTTGTCAGAATGAGAAGCTTTCACTTGGGCAACATATGCAATAAATTTCACTTTTATGTATAATTGATTTTACTATGTTTAAAGGTGGAAAAAAAGGTCCATAAGCCTGATTTGTACTCTGTTTACAGCTGTAGAATTCAAAGTCAATGTTTGTGGCTTCCTGGGAGGAGTTGGGATTTCTGGTATTTCACACATGATCCAAAATAAATGGTAAACTTCTGGTAATTTTCCAGAGAAGGCTGTACAATTATTACATTTTTGTGCAGCTGATGCAAAATAGGGTTTATTTTGTGAAAGTTATTTTTATTTCCTTTTGTTCACCACTATTGTTGCCAAATGGAATACATAAATAATTTTAAAGAAATCATAAAGAAATGAAATGAGCTTTGTATAATATATGTGAAGAACATCTGTATTTTTTATGATCATAAAGCAGGTTCATTAAAATATCTTTATAATTTGTCTGGCTAAAATGTATCTTAACTGGCAGATAAAAGTACAGTTTTTATAATTTATTGCAAAAATACACAAGCATCAAAGGCACTTTGCATCAAAGCTAAAATAATGCTTCTTCAGGCAGCAACTGTACATTACTGCACTGATCATAATGCAGGGGTATCTAATTCACTCATAACATCATTGTCTGATGGTCAATACCCCCACTTTTATCAATAAAATAGGTGCCAGTAATATCCCCATGCCGACTGCTTGACCAGTCACGCTTTATACCATATTAGATTTCAATCATATACATACAGCATATATAATCTGCATCTCTTTTTCAGATAGAAAATACTGAGATATTTACTGAAAGCTTTACTGGACAGTTTATGCATGAAATTGCATTATGTAAATGGCCCTCCCTGCTGTTTACATAGCACCCTGCAGTTAGCGCAGTGTGGGCTAATTCTAGTGTGTTTACTCAACGTAAACAGGCAATATAATTGTCCTCCAAGGAGTTTGCTTGGAATTGCGCTTAGATTGGAATATCAAGCCAGAATATCATTCCCTGAATAAGTTCAGGGTGTGTAGCTGTTTTATTTGCATTTTTGAAGTGTATTCCAGTTTTGTGGTGATGATTTCCTTTTGTGTGACATTGCTATTGTGATTTCCAGTTGTTTGACCCAAAAGGGTGGCAGAGTACGTCCTAAAGTGTTGGGGCCAAATTTGATTGTGTTATAAACATATTCCTGCCAGTGGGTAATTGCATTATGTTTGTATCATAATGTGGTTTATTCTCTGTTCAGCAGTACAATTACACTAACTTTAAATGATTCGGTTAAATGTAATTATAGGACAACTCGGGTTAATTTGTTCAGCATCTGGAATCATGATATATTACTTAATCATAAATTAGTATCTATTTCACAAATATACAGTCAGAATATTTGTGATTCCTTTAAATATGTTTCCTTTAATATTTCCAGATTAAATGGTGTGTATATATATATATATATAACATGTATACAGTTTTATGTTGATGATTTCCGTCTGTGTGACATTGCTAATGTGGTTTCCCCAGTTGTTTGACACAAAAGGGATTAAATTATATATATATGTTTATATATAGATATATCCAATTTAATTCCTATATAAGACCTAAAAGCACATGACACTGCTGCCTCTTCCTCGAAAGCTTCCATGCATGTCAGCTGGGTCCATGTCTCAGATCACCACCATCTGATCAGCCCTGCCCCCGACCACCTAACTAACCAATCACATCCCAGTGAGAATAGCTCTCACCCAATAGCAAACCATGAGATCATAATGGGTTCTGTCACAGAGCTGCGTGCAGGGGCCCTTGTATTGACTGTAGGAGATGAGAAGGGAAGATGGCAGTGAAAGGGAAGGGAGGAGAGAAATTATAGCCCTGGTTTCATCAAGCCTTGCCTTACTACAGCTGCTGAGTGTGTTTATGGCTGAAGATTTTTGCTGGATGCTTCGGATAAGGAATAATGGCCTTGCAGATCCTTTCTGCAGGGATTTGTAAGTCATGTTTCTGTGATACCTGCTGTGACTGTGCAGTTTGTTGTGTTTTACTGCGTAGTTTAGAGTCATACCTAGGGATTGCATTTGGATTTGTGCCACTCAGTGTGCTTTTGATTAACATTTCAAATGCAGAACACTGTTCATTTCACATGATGATCTTCTAATTCAAAATAGAATGCATGTTTACAGTCTTTTTGCTGTGTTCCGAAATGCTGGTTTTGTTGTGCTTTGTTGTGTTCATGCTGTGTACGAAACCTATATATAATCACCTTTATAGCCTAAGTATACTTCATCTGTGTTCTGAACGTCTGCCAGATTATTCTATATGCTCAGTCTGCTGTGAGTAACTAGTGAGCATGGATTGGTCTTTGGTTCCCTGAGCTATAAGTGTCCTTGCTGGGTTCTGTGTTTTCATTGGCTCAGGCCTCAGATGCCTGTACGGTTTGCTGCGGTGTGGTTAGAGGCCGACCGTTAGAGTAATTTGACTATGTGATTTCCTCTTCTCAGTGCCATGTGTTTTCAGTCAAGCAATGAAATTTCAAGCCATTGATTCTATACAAAATGAAACATAGGTTTATAGGTTCCTAAACAATGAAAATGCTTGACAAGTACAGTTTTCTCTGCTGTGTTGAGGTTCTTCTTATTGAAACAGGAAGCTGGGGTGGGGCTAATCAAGTTTAGTAGCCTATGCTGGTGTTCAGTTTTTCAATTTTGACGTCAAATTGGGTTCCCTCTGGAAGTCAATGGTTTTTTTTCCCCCTTTTTTCTCAAATTTTGGTCTGCAAAAATTATGCAAAGCCATAATTTTTTAAAAATAATATTTTATTATTATATAAAGACTACACAGGTTGTTTGGTTCCTCAAAAACATAAACTCATCAATTAAAATTAAATCCCCCCCCCCCAGCTTTTGAAGTATATACATTTCAGCTATTACTGTGAGTAATTTATTATCTACAGACCTACAGATTTTACTGATACAAAAATAAAATAAAATAATAAAATGCTATTCTAAAACCCAATAGGAACTGGACAGCTGTGTTTTATAATGAATAAATTCAAGCCACCTCCTTCAAAACCAATTAATAATTGAGAAAAAATAAAATAAAATATGAGCGTTAGTGCAACCAAAGAGACCAGTTGCAAACAAGACCAGTAGTATTTATGTTTATAAGACTCAGGGGATGTTCTCATTGTACATAGCATTTTATTGAACAAAAATAAATTTTTGTGGAATGTTTTGTAACGATTGTACATTTAAAATGTTATACATGCTGAAAGCCATTGTATCAACTTTGTAGAGAATACTAGCGTATTGAGGACCTCAAAGCTAATAAACATGAAGTAACTTGGCCTAGATGTTTATTTTATTTGTTTAAATATAAATTATTTTACTTATTAAATGTAAATATACCTGCTGTAAACTGTACAACTCTTTCCAATAAATAAATAAAAAGGGGGGATATAGTAACAAATCCCCAAATCTTTTTTTTCTTATTTGTCGTTAAGACATTTTGAATTTTATTTTTATAAATAACACCTTATCTTGGCACCTGTTCTTCAAGGTGGTTCTTTGGAGACACTCCAACTCCCTATCGACAGTGCCGATGTCTTGGCAAATCTTGAGATGCCCTAGAGAGCAAATTGGTTCAAAACACAGTGCATCCATCTGCACACATACTGTCGCATGTTATATGTGCGAAGATGCATGCATCTCATTAAAGCTGGGAAAACAGAAGGTAGATACACTTTCATATTTCAGATATATAAGTTAATGCTGTAAAATATTCACTACATCATCATTTTACTCCTGCATTAGAGCTATGAAGTAACCTAAGAGAACTCTTCCATATGATGAATCAGTTTTCATGTGCTTTCTATCATGCTGGAGTGAAAGGCAGAGAGTGCTTCAGGAAACTGTGGGTTAATTTTGAATTCTCATCCCAGGAAATCCCACAACCTCACAACCTTGCAGGCTCTAAATATTTTACGACATTGTCAATATTCATCCATCTTTTAGAGGAAATGGTACAAATCACTAACTGCCAAGGCCCCGTTTACACCAGTGCGTTTTCGTTTTAAAACGGCGTTTTAGAATGAAAATGATCAATGTTTACACTGGCGTTTCCGCTGCATTTCAGAAACGATCTCCGTTTACACTACACAACCGAAAACGCATGTCACATGACCATTTATGCAGGTACAACCATATATGTATAGGTAGATCCCTATTATTTAGATGGCGGATGTGTCTGCGTGCTTGGAGCGGTCGAATGGGGAATCTACCCATACGTATCTATGGGTACAATAACAACCATGCTGTTATTGTTTACACGGTCGTCAAAGATACGCAGAGCGAATGTGGGCAGCCACGCCATCGTTTTCAAAAGTCTCCGTTTTGGTCCGTTTACACTGAAACGCAACCCAGGAGTTTTCAAACTAAAACGGGGTCTGCAACATTTTCAAAAGTCTCCGTTTTCGACCTTGAAAACGCCAGAGTAGTGTAAACGATAGGCGTAACCATAGCAAAAGTTATGTGTATTAAAACGAAAACGCACTAGTGTAAACGGGGCCCAAATCAGCACTCCTTGGTAACACTGCTGAAAACTCATTCTATAAGACCATTGTAGTTCCTTCTTCTTCTTTCTCTTATCAATCAGAGAAGCCGTAGGTGGATGTGTCTGCTGGTTTGTGCTGTGTTTTATGTTTCACAAGGTCACTTAGGAGACTTGTGAATGTGAGGCCACAGAGAATAGGGTGGGATGGATGTACATAAGATGCGCTCCTCTGATTTCTATTGATCAGTAGTATTGCTGAAACCCACACATTACCCATGACACAACACTCCTATAGAAATTTACTAAATATTTATATGCTTTATTATATTAGTCAAGCAATACAAAGCAGAGAATAGGGGGAAAAAATATGTATTTTTGGGTTAAAAAAAAAAAGAACCTGTACAGCTTTTGGTCGCACCAGAGATTAGCTTTCAGCCAGCATCTGACAACAACTCCTGAACACAGCTCAGACTGTTATATAGTAATATATCCTCCTTATCCTCCTAAGGCAAGCATTGCTATTTCCTAAACCTCAGTTTGATGACTTGAAGAAACCACTACACCTTCAGCACATAATTCGTCTAAGTCTGTTTGTACAGACATAAAAAAGTGTGCTATCACATTTCTAAGTGATCAGTCTTATGATTTCCGCCAGCTAGACAATAAATAATGAAAAATCCCTGTTGTTGACAGAAGGACCCCAACTTATATTAAGGGACCTGAGTATCATAGAGACTTCAGTGTCAATGAGGAAGCAAAGTACCGTTAAAAATAAAACCTTAAAGGTTTTTTCCAACAACATGTTTTCATTATTCATGAGCTGTCTGTGCAACATCATGCAAGTCTTCTTACAGCCTTCCCTGTGAGTTATCACTTCAATTACAGCTGTTTTTTGAAAGAAAGATTTTTCACTTTTGGAATATAGTGTGCTTAGCAACTCATCACCCCAGAGACTTTGCTTATTAAGACTATGTTTTTATTATCTAGGCATCAGAAGAGGCTTGTGGGTAGTGTAGTTTAAAATATGGAGCAATAATACAGTACATGCTGACACCTGCTGGGGGGACCTTGTTTAAAACTAGAGGCTGACTTTATAAAATGTGGCCTTTTAACTGTCACATAATGTTGCACTCCAGTGTATGCATGCATGTATGCAATTTCTTTATGATATTATAGTTGGCATAAAAATAAATATCATAACAAGAGGGTATTTAAAAATAAATCTAGACTGTAAGCAATGGTCAAACATATGTCTGCATTACAGAAGTTTTTAAAGGAGTGTCTTCTGCCTAAAGTATATATTTTGGAGGGTTTTTGGGGTGGAGTTTGGGCAGTTGTGGTTGTGCACTGCATGCCTGCATGGAAACCCAGTTTAGAAGACCTGCAATTAGCAAAATAAGAGCAGTGCGTCCAAAATTAGGAGTAGAAGCCACACTCCTCTCTCTTGTCCTATTTTTCAGAGTCTTTCAAGAAATCTATAAGGAAAGTTTTGCTCTTTGATGATCCTGGTTGAGATTTATAGGATTGCTGAGCTCATTAATAACTTAGAGCTTGGAGAATCCTGGAAATTGGATATTCTGTGGGATTCGTACCTTGTCCGAAGGTCTCATTTTGATTGCACTGCATGCTTTTGAAAACAACAGAGAATTTTAATGTAGTGTGTACACTCCGCTCTAGAGGAAAACACTTGTTCAGCCTACGCTTTGGTTAAATGTAGCTAGATAATAATGATATCAATATCAAATATGGATTGCCATTATGAAGAGGCCTCACTGAGATTTCATATAGACATGCAGACAATGCAGATTTTGTTGTCAGTTGTTTTCTACTAAATATTTGCATTTATATTTATGCATCTAAAATGTGTTTTTATGCAAAGTGACAAAAACAGTTTGTTAAAGAGCAAATAATATTTGTAATGTACAATGGCAAGTTTAAGAGACAACTAGGATATACTATATACAGACAACTCTCTCTCTCTCTCTCTCTCTCTATATATATATTAATTAATTTGGATCCTCAAACTGTTAATTAAGTAACACACTTCATCTGAAATCTGAAATTCATCTGAAATCGCATACTTCTCTACTATATAGTACAACTCGAATTCAGGAAATGTTGGGACATTTTTTAAATTTGAATAAAATGAAAACTAAAAGACTTTCGAATCACATGAGCCAATATTTTATTCACAATAGAACATAGATAACATAACAAATGTTTAAACTGAGAAATTTTACAATTTTATGCACAAAATCAGCTCATTTCAAATTTGATGCCTGCTAAAGGTCTCAACATAGTTGGGACGGGGGCATGTTTACCATGGTGTAGCATCTCCTCTTCTTTTCAAAGACGTTTGAAGATGTCTGGGCATCGAGGTTATGAGTTTCTTGAGTTTTGGTGTTGGAATTTGGTCCCATTCTTCCCTGATATAGGTTTTCAGCTGCTGAAGAGTTCGTGGTCATCTTTGACGTAATTTTCATTTAATGATGCGCCAAATGTTGTCTATAGGTGAAAGATTTGGACAGCAGGCAGACCAATTCAGCACCCGGACTCTTCTACTACGAAGCCATGCTGTTGTAATAGCTGCAGTATGTGGTTTTGCATTGTCCTGCTGAAATACACGTTGTCTGGAGGGGAGCATATGTTGTTCTAAAACCTTTATATACCTTTCAGCATTCATAATGCCTTCTAAAACATGCAAGCTGCCCATACCATATGCACTTATGCACCCCCATACCATCAGAGATGCTGGCTTTTGAACTGAACGCTGATGACACACGCTGATAACGCCTATTTAGCCCGGAGGACACGGCGTCCGTGATTTCCAACAAGAATGTCAAATTTAGACTCGTCTGACCATAGAACACTTTTCCACTTTGAAACAGTCCATTTTAAATGAGCCTTGGTCCACAGGACACGACGGCGCTTCTGGACCATGTTCACATATGGCTTCCTTTTTTGCATGATAGAGCTTTAGTTGGCATCTTCAGATGACACGGCAGATTGTGTTTACCGACAGTAGTTTCTGGAAGTATTCCTGGGCCCATTTAGTAATGTTAATGACAGAATCATGCCGATGAGTGATGCAGTGTCATCTGAGGGCCCGAAGACCACGGGGATCCAACAAAGGTCTGCGGCCTTGTCCCTTATGCACAGAGATTTCTCCAGTTTCTCTGAGTCTTTTGATGATATTTTGCACTGTAGATGATGAGATTTGCAAAGCCTTTGCAATTTGACGTTGAGGAACATTCTTTCCACAATCTTTTTATACACTCTTTCACAGATTGGAGAGCCTCTGCCCATCTGTACTTCTGAGAGACTCTGCCTCTCTAATACATCTCTTATAGCTAATCATGTTACAGACCTGATGTCAACTAACTTAATTAGTTGCTAGATATTCTCCCAGCTGAATTTTTTCAAAATTTATTGCCTTTTCAGCCCTTTGTTGCCCCCCATGCCAACTTTTTTGAGACCTGTAGCAGGCATCAAATTTGAAATGAGCTCATTTAGTGGATAAAAGTGTAAAATTTCTCAGTTTAAACATTTGTTATGTTATCTATGTTCTTTTGTGAATAAAATATTGGCTCATGTGGTTTGAAAGTGTTTTAGTTTTCATTTAGTTCAAATTTAAAAAACATCCCAGCATTTCCAGAATTCGGGTTGTAAGTACCTACTCAAGAAAGTATGCGATTTTGGACACAGCCACAGTCTCTGTATCTTGATGAGTGGAGGAGAGTGTCTTAGTCTAGCATTTGCCGTCTAGTCATAGACAATACTGTCTTAGCACTATAATAACGTTATATTATATAACATGAGATTTTGGCTAAATGTATTCAGCTAGAGGAAAAACTGAGCACCCACATAGATACTATAAGTTTTGTAATCTATAAGTTTAATATAGTTTAATGAAGGCAATTGCTGGTTAAAAAAACTTGTAACTCTATTTAAGATTGATTTTGGTAAAATGTTGATTATATGCAAGTGTCTGATCATATAAAAAGCCATAATACCAACTCTGACAATACAGTGTTTAATAATGTAAAAAAATACAGGGCATTTTTCTATTTCCTGAAAAGTAGCGGTTTTACAGTTTCTGCCAATATATAGTTGTGAAAAAATAGCATGGATCAGACGGAATTAATTATGTGTATATTGGGAATAAAAACCACCATGATAGTGTGTGTGTGGGAGACACACATTTGAGTGACAATTTATTCCCAGTGTCACTTGAGAGGACATTCCATACACAGCCTAAGGACTGGATTTATGAATACAATTACTGCTACCTATTCTCTCGTCGTGACTCTATACTCACACACAGACGAAAGAAAATAGAACACTCTGGACCCCCTACTTGGTGAAAATGAGATGAGGCACATGGATTTAAGGCTTTAGTCAGCTGGATAGATTTACCTCAAATCCATTGAGAATTGAGTTCAGCTACCTCACCAGCTGCATTAGAAATTGAGTGACATCACTTGATTGACAGCTGAGTGATGTCACCCACCTCATATGTATCTGTACCTTCCTCATCCTTCAGAAATAAAGAATTGAGCAAATCTTGTTTGTGCTGCAGACATGAACTATGCCACAAATTATGTGGCTTGTTTAGAAATGGTGTGTTTTTAAGCAATCAGACTGCAATTTTGTCTGCTTCGTTATTTTATAGGCAATTACAATTTAAAATAACTGTTTTCTATTATAGTATATTTTTAATATATTTCTTTAATGGCAAGGCTGACTTTTCAGCAGCCATTAATCCAGGCTTCAGAGTCACATTCTCTTTCAGAAATTATTTTAATAAGCTGATTCACGCTTAAGAAACATTTCTTATTATTTAGCAAAGATAAAAAGTCTTAATATGTATGTGGAAACCTTGATACATTTTTTTTCTTTGATGAAAAGCAAGTTCATAAGAACAATATTTATTTAAAATAGTAATTTTTTTATATTATTAATCTCTTTACTGTTAAGGTCATTGCACACTGAGTCCGAAATTTTTGCATGTTAAAAAATAAATACGACCTCATGTCGTGTCAATTGCGTTTATACACTGCCTCCGAAATTTTCGTCTATCATAAAAAAATTCAGATCAGGTTTGATTTTCTGCATTTTCGCATCCATAGCAAGCATTTTGATAGGAAAGGATGACGAATATGAAAGAAAAAAAAAATCGGATTCAGTGTGCAAGGACCTTTACTTTTGATCAATTCAGTGCATCCTTGCTAAATAAAATAATTAATTCCTTCCAAAAACTTTCTGAGCCCAAACTTTTGTGAACACAGAAGGAGGGGCCTGAGCCATAACTAGAGGCTAGAATATCATAAGACATGGTGGTGGACCCTTCATTTGGACTCTCCTAGCAACCGCCCAGAAAACGTTAACAACTACACAAACATATTAAAACCTACTTGGAACATCTGATCTTTATGGTTTTGAGTTGACAGAGCCCCCTTAGGTCAGCGCTTACTTTATTGAGATTATCAGTGATTTTAACTGAACTTGAGCCTCAAGGCTCCTTCAGGGCTACAAAGGCCTCCTCTTTATTTATGAGGTGTATGTGCTGAGATGGACAGCATTGTATTGGTAATGACACTTGTGCTTCGTTTGCTCCCACATGTACTGTAGACTGAGATGTGGAAATGATGTGCAAAGATTGACACTTCCGATGGAATCCAGTAATCAAGAGACACGTTGCAGAAGCAAATCTTTTTTTATCCATGTAAGTGCTAGATATGATTCATCGTCTGACATAGATTGCATTAAGATTGCATGTAAGGAACACTATTCCACATTCATTGACAGTAGTGATTGATAAAATATTTGTACCCTCAGCAACTTTTGCTCATCCTGATACATTTTCTATTACTGTTGGCTCAAGTTCAGTTCCCATACTACACATACTTTGTTCTGTGTGTAAAAAAAATGGGTTAGTACATTTCAAATCAGAGTATGTTGAAAATAAACAACAAAAAAAGTGAAATGAAAGCAAAATATATACAACTCATGATCATTTAAATTTGCAATAAAGTTTGCAATATATACTGCTCCACACAAACATTTTACAAATTCCTTATAATATGCATAATACGTGAAAATTCTGCACCAAAAATGGTAATGCGAATTGTTGATAAATTTGTTTTTAACAAATAAAAAGCTTGAAGGTCCCCCTACGGTTTTCTGCCAAAATGTTTAAATGTTTGAAAGCAAACATTAAGACAGCATAGTAGAAACAATAATCTGTGTTTTTGTCCTTCCATCATCTTTGCTCCTGTCTCTTGTCTTTCTGGTACAATTTCATTCTTTTCTTTTTGTTCTTTTGACGTCACAATGGCCACCCCTGTTGTCCTGTGTTTCTCCATTGACTGTAAGGCAATCTATGCTCTGCCCTCCCTGGCTGGACTGCAATGACAGGACAGCTCAACAAATGACATGCAACTCAGTCGGGCCAGCGTAATGTGTTCCTTCTCCCAGGGCAGCAGCACACTCAACACCATCACTGTTCTTACCACCTGACATGACCCCAGGGTAATGTTACATACATGTCTGTCAAGTGAGAGATTGAAACTGAAATGTGTTGCTATATGTTGTAATGGAGTTCCGCATTGTGGTACTGTTATATATGTGCTGAAGGAATATTAGCAGCACCCTGCAGAGATAGGATGCAGGGTGATGTCATGTATTCCAATGAATTTGAGCTGAATGGATATCACAGGATGAGTTTTACAGAGAAGCTGACATTAAAGTGAGCAAGATAGCCTAAATCTTATGATGCATTATGTTGTCCAGGCTCCTGTCTCAGTATTTATGTATGTGCTTGTTTCAACAAATTTGTTTCAGACAATACATTTTGTTGTCTAAGTAGCAAATGAGGGCAGTCCACACCACAGAAATAACACAAACAAACAGAAACAACTACAAATGCAGTAACCAAGGCAGGGAAATACATTATTTTTTAACTTGTTTACTTTGCCCATCTGTGAGAAGAACTGTGAAGTAGAAGCAAAAGCCACAAGGGCTTGTTGTTTAAATGTATTCCTTTACGCGCAGCTGGCAGTTTGTGAAAATAAAAGTCATTCTGTAGTGTCAGCAGCCTGGTATTCTGCTGCAAAATTTATGCTGTGCTGATGTTCTTCCTCTCAGAATGAGCTTTTTTTCTGTCAGTGCTTAAGCTGTTTATCCATGGCAGTTTGGAGACTTGATACTGTTGTTGTTTGACAATTGGAGATTTTATATAGGTTCCTAACACAGAGCCTTGTGGGACCCCCCCTTTTAGAAAGTCAATATCGAGGTTTTACCCTTTGCTGAAAAGTCTACTGATATACACAGATGTCTTTGCAGGAAGACTTGGTTCAGTGTTTTCTGACAGTGAGCCCTTTCGTCACTGGCAACTCATTGAGCTCTTTCTGAGAAAGTCGGTAACTGTATCATCATGTGGTGGGGTATTTGGGTGCAAAAGAATGAACTAATTCCATTGTGTCATTGTAGTGGTTATAATTAAACAATAGTGGGTTTTACACTTGGTCACCTGCTCAACAGGGGGCAGGAGTGGTATGTTTAAAGTGATACTAAAGTGGACTAGGGGGCATTTTGGGGATTAGAACCAAAGGCCAGATGAGTAGCACCTCCCGGTATGGAATAGCGCAGCTGTGTTCATGTGCCTATTTTGCTTTAACCACATTGTAACCCTTCTCAGCTCAACAGTCATTCGCCCGCCCTTTCTTTTTGTTGGGCGGCTAAATCAGCCTGTGACTGTCAACATTCTCTGGTTATTTTAAACACAGGACTTGTGACCTCAGACTGCACCATACTGTTATGAAGACACTCACATATCCATGTGCCAAACTTCACTTCTCGTACCTTAAGACAACGATACAGTCATGTTGCAGAAATTGGATGATTTATGAGGTGATTTGAGTCATGGCAAACCTCACAGTTCTCTTTCGCTTTCTCTATGTGGGCTTTGTGAGAAACAGGCAAGGACGCCTCACTGAGTGGTGTCCAGCATTTGATAAAGGTAGGTCAGAGCTTTGTTACAACAAGCTTTCGTACATGTGAGTTTTGAACATGCTAGTGCAACAGGTTTTGAACATGGAAACTTGTATAAGTTAAGAGTGGAGTGTTTAGGGACTCTGAAATGTAAAGATTTCAGCAGTGGAAGATCAATATATTTGCCTGGCTAAAAAATGTGCCTAATTAATCCAAGCATTTTGAAATTATTGTATCAGCTATGCCAACTTGGTTGATTAACAATATGCAGAGTGCAGAATTCATTATATAGTCTACATACAGTCATGTGTATCTACAGTATATTGGCCATCAACCACACTGCTCTCTAAATTTTGGCATCAGCCACTAAGAAAGCAAGATCGGTTAACCACTAGAATTAAGCAGTATATTTCTATGATAGATATCTATATACAAATAGAGCATTATGGGAAAATGTGCTCCCTTAAGAACAGTGTGCATGTTTTGTGACATATTTAGAGATGATTAGCATATGATGATGCATCATCCAATATATTATTAAGGGAAAAACATGATTTGCTCATTTAACCAAAGTGTATTTGCACCAGCTATCATTTGATTTTTACAGAATATAGAAAGTATTTCTGATATTATTAATGTAAAATACTAAATCAGTTCTATTTACATTATGGCTGGACAATGACAGACAATTCACATAATGGAATCCTAGTCAAAAAGATGAATCTGAATTAATATAGTCCTATATTTTTAATGGAAAGTCCAGTATGTTTAATGGAAATAGATGTCTTTAGTCTTCACATTAGGGGAAGGGGAAGTGGAAGTGGTGTGTGGCCAAGTATGGTGACCCATACTCAGAATTTGTGCTCTGCATTTAGCCCATCCAAGTGCATGCACACAGTAGTGAACATACGCCTGGAGCAGTGGGCAGCCAATGCTGCGGCGCCCAGGGAGCAGTTGGGGGTTCGGGGTTCGGTGCCTTGCTCAAGGGTCTCACCTCAGTCGTGGTATTGAGGGTGGAGAGAGTGCTGGTTATTCACTCCCCCCACCTACAATCCCTGCCGGACCTGAGACTCGAACCCGAGACTCGAACCCACGACCTTCGGGTTACAAGTCCGTCTCTCTATCCATTAGGCCTCATAATTTAGGTGTGTTTACATGCAGTAATTTCCCTCAGTCGGAATTAATCCAAAATAGTGTCTACACTTTTAGGGTGAATCAACTTATGAATTACATATAGTTGTTTTTCTTTATATTTATCTGAGATGTGAATATTGACTATGACTTTTGCCTCAATAAACTCCTAATTTGCTGCTTATTAATATTTAGTAAGGTAGTTGTTAACTTTATGTATTGGGAAGGATAAGGGATGTAGAATATGGTCATGCAGAATATGTGCTTTATAAGTACTAACAAACAGCCAATATGTTAATAGGCATGCAAATAAGCAACTATTTAATATTACTGAGAATTGGTCCCTATACTAATGTGTAAACCATATTTGTTTACATGTGCATTACTTGTATTCCATTTTAAAAAAAAAGCTTACATTTCTGTAGGAAGAGTAAATATCAGCTTTCAAACTGACCAGTATGTAAGACATAAGATGTAAAACAAACACACGTTTGTATGAAGTAAAACATACTGTATGTAAACATGCGCATCGCAGAACTGTGCATGTGTGCAAGCTATATTTGAATCCGATTATCAACTTAGTCAAGCGTTTACATGCTTAATTTTTTTCCTGTTGATTGGATAATTTCCAGTCTACATCACCCCTTTAAATCTGATCAGAATTTCATTTGGATCGAGCTCAAATGATTGAGGTGTTTACCTGAAGGCTTTTCAGTTTGATTAAGCCATCAATCCAATATAAATGGACTGTAATTTCTCCTTCCCACGTAATGCCGGTGTGATGTATTCTGAGCAATATCACACCGTGCTTGTTCAATTAGGCTAGATGAGAACTGGACTGAGACTGGACTTTTTTCCATTTCTGTCACCTGATGGAGTTTGGTTTTCTTCCCACTGTCGCCTTTTGGCTTGCTTAGTTAGGGTCTAAATTAAAGATAATTAATATTCAGTAATGTCATTGATTTGATGACACTGACACTATCAGATGAGAACAAAACTTGAATTGAATTGATCTGAAGAATGACACTACTGTCTTAAAGCTGCTTATTGCTGAATTGAACTTGTTTCATAATGAATGAACTCTACACAGTTACTGAACTGAGCCAACATCCAACTGAGTGGAACTGAATAATGACGCTATTGTCTTGCTACAGCTGCTTTATAGCAGAATTTTGGATTTGCCTCATTTTTGAAGTTTGCATCATTGATTCTGTTGCTTTGCTGTTGTAGCGTATGGACGAATCAGACACACATTTAGTCATTATATTTAATGAATAATTCAGGAAACCCTCTCATTCCACAAACAAATTGTGAGGGTCTTTGGACCCTTCTCCTGGAAGAACACCCTAAAAGGCTCAGTTACCAGGGAAACCATCTGATAAGACTGTTTTATTGCTCAAAAGTATGTGAGATGCGAAGTGCAGGCTCTCCTGAAACCCACTCCATGCCCATAAAAACAGAACTTTCCTCCCTTTGGTTTTCTATGAATTAATTCTTTGAATGAATACACATATCTTTAGATCATTGTGTATATTATTACTGTTCTTGTATATGTTCTTGTGTATTGTATCCTGTTCTATGCATGCTTACGATAGATCACTAGTTAATATCACTTTAGTTGTATCATGTTTAGTCTCGATCAATTCGTCTTCGGACGATTTAATTGAGAGTGTATATTTTATGTTGATACCTATGCAACATATTAGTGTCCTAAGAATCTGAAGTAGTTTGTGCATTAACCCCATGCAAATTACCATGCTCAGAGACAAAGAGTCATAAAAACTTTCCCTCCATGAGTTCAGGGATCCCATTGGCTCTTTGACATCACAGAGGTGTGACCTCCAAAGCAGATAAAGCTCTCACGTAAGTGACGCCTCCCAGTCTGCGTTTCTGTGATGATACTAAGAGGATGTGAAGATGTGAGCTAAAACTCTTCTGAACACCTTTAAGTTTTTGTGCCAGGCCTTGCGGCCTTGTCTTTCCATTCAACCAAGCTCCTTGGACCTCAGCAGATCTTATTCTTAGCTTTTTCCACCTTCTACCTGGAAAGAACATTTCTACCTCAGAGCATATTTGGAATTCATCACTCTTCAACCTGGAAGAACGTGATCGGGAGTCCAAACATTAAAACCATTAAGACTTTCATCTGAGACTGCATTCTGGACACTCGACCCAAAGGCAGTGCAAGTATTGTACATTTAACTAAACGAAACAGAGGTTATTAGTACAAGTTATAGACCCCGTTATAAACGGCGCTGATGGTTTTACTCAGGTGGATGACTTTCTCCATAACTGCATTCTATGGCTTTCCTGATGGTCTCATCCATCAACTCTCATTAGCCCTTTCCCCTTGTATGAGTGATTGTATGTTTGTTTGTTAGTTTGTTAGTTTGTTTGTTTGTTTGTTAGACTAGTCTGCATTAGTGTTTAGTTAATAAAAGTTGTGTGCACAAATTACATGAGTTTCTGATTCTGCCTTGCATATTAAATGTCCCTTTACGATTTGACCCTTGCTACATGCTCTAATGCATTAATACTCAGGAAAGTATTTTCTGTGGCCAAGAAAATATCCTTTCTTAGAGTTGATATGAACTTAAACTGAATGTTCGCTGGACGAACAGATTAGTTGATGGCAATTTAATTCTGCGACGGTTATTACTGTCAGCGATATAAATAATTGTAATTAATCATAGTTAATTGTAATTATTTATATACAATTCCCTTTTAAGCAAATTTGCAACACTGTTTAATATTGTGAAACTGCTTTGAAATCTCTATTGTATGAAGTACTATAAAAAAGTGTGACGACTTGATTTGGGTGCATGTAAACAGCTGTTGAATAATTCTGCTCAAATATCATATAGCTTATAATTTTAACTTCAAAACAAAAGCAACATTGTTTTGTAAAGTTACGAATGAATTACTGTTCAGATGAAACATCAAGATTGTAAGTGCATGGGTACCCATTTGTCTGTCATTATATTTCTTTACAATCGATCACAATAAACCATTACGTTCTTCCTCCAATAATTATGCAAAATAATGCTGGAATTCCTCATCATGCCTTTCACAAAGCTTAAAATCTTGTAACCTAAAATCTTCATGATGTGTAAACCCTTGTTCTAGTTCTTTTGGGACTGAGTTTAAGTGAGTTAAGTTATGTAGCTAATTAAAGTTAGTTGTAATCAAAGCAAATACTCCAGCACGAAGGAGCAAATTTGTACATAAATCTTGTTCATAAGCAGCACTGCTGCAAGATGTTTGGCAAGCGTGTGCACAGGGGGTATGGGAGTTAACAGGTGGATTAGAAGCCATCAGCAAAATGTATTATATAAATCTGCACATTCTGAGCATTCGCCAAGCTTCAGAGCCCCAGAGCTTGAACACACACAAGAACACCAGTAAATCTTGCCTTCTGGGAACACAAAGTGAAAAGCTGCAGTGGAGAGCAGTGAATTAGCCTGGCAACGCCCTCTTGTGTTGTTTACACCATTAGTTTAAAAGCTCACTTTGCCAAAGTCGACTGACTCTTCTTTCCCAGAAACTCAGGGAGCAGATGCAATATCTGTAGTTTGATGGCTATGCCTGTAAAATGGGAACCATTGTGAATAGCCACTCTTGGCAATATGCTCAAGCGGGATTGAGACTCATCCCACTCTCAGGTATTCTTCTGTTTAAAATTTGGTAAATGTGATTTGTTGAAGTAGCCTAAAGATTGAAGTATGAGAGTTGCTTATTCCCTGAAATCATCCAATGAGACCGTTGTTATTGTAGAGTAGCACTTCAAACTTTTTTTTTTCCTTTAATGACTGAATTGATGAGGGACATCAACACAATTGTTTTTTATTCCTTGCACTTTTATATTGACTTTAGTTATCTGTTGTATGAGAATGCATAATTTCACCATTTTTGTATGCCATTAAAGTTTATTACTAGGTTTATCATATAGTATTGCAAACTTGGTTGGTCCTTCCTTTATATACGTATGCAATTTAGTCATTAGTATATATTATATTTATAAGGCTATTTCTGTTTTTATCATGCATAGATGTAGTGTGTATCTTGTGTGACTATTCCTGAATTTTCTGTATGTGTAAAAAGCGAAGGTGTTGTATTGGATCAGTTTCTTTCCTTGTTAATTCTAAAGAATATGAGTCTTTTCATTCAAATGAATGTAAAAGGTTTTTCTTTACCTATTTACGTTATTGTTTTATGCTTTTAAGTAGTATGTTTTATACTGTCTGAATTTGGTAGCTGCCTTTATTGGCCAGGTCTCTCTTAATGGGACCAACCCTATTAATAAAAGTTCAATAAATAACTAAAAAAATAAATAAAAATAGAAATGATATTATTAGCCAGTCATTGGATTTGAAGGCATTGGGAAACATGATTTGTAGAGACTGAAATATGGCAGTTGTTTATTGTAAAATCACGGAGGCATAAGAGGATATTATTCTAGAAGTGCAGCTCTGGATTAATGAGGTAGAACTGTTTTGTTACAGAAGTAAAAGGTGGCTTTGGTTTATTTGCAAACCCATGTGGAGCTCTCTTGTAGTTTCTCCAATATTTTGGGTTTGACTCAGACTAACTTGGACACATTAACATTACTTCACACCGCTCCAATTGATTTCCTTTCAGTCAACAAATGTGAATCAAAAAACTCTATGGCCTGTGTGACTTGCTTCTGCTGCAAGTCTGGCTTTCCATGCTGATCAGATATCAATTTATTTCCAGCCTCTCAGTGGCTGCCCAGCTCTGGGAAATGAAGACCATTCGTCATAAGGATGGCAGTATGAAATGAATTCATGTCTAGGGAATTTTTCCTCAATGTTCAGAGTCATATCTAAGGGACATGTGATTGTGCAGCCCTGTCTCAACATGCCTGGTGCTCCCCTGTTGAGACTGTATGAGCCATTGTAGACTCTCACTGGCTGTAAAACAACAAGCAATCAAGACTTGCGAACAAGGTCCATAAAAGAGAGGATGGGAATGGGTCGGTAAAGGTTGCCAATGGAGAGGCAGAGGAGAGGGGGAGAAATGCAGCCTGTAAACGGGAGAATGGGCCGAGGGATCCATAACTCATGTAAGGTGGGGACTGTATTGGGAGGCGCTGATGTGTGAGAAAAATGAGCTGGCGTTAGCTCAGACACCCTCTCAGCCATCTCTTACAACCACGGAAAATCCAAAATATAAATGTGCAGTATAATTAATTGTTGGCAGACAACTCATTTGGCTTGCATTATGGCAGCTTGAACTCTACACTGAATTGCTGATGTAGATTGGGTAGTTTTTATAGTGTGTGACTAGAACATTGTGGTCACATCTAGAATGAAAAATGACTTGGTTTCTCTTTTGTTGGATGTCGGTATTTTTACAGTATTTTTGAAGGTGTGGTTAGACCACTACAAATGTTAATACCAGTCAATCAAGATTTAAGCAAACTGAAAAAATTCTCCTAGTGGATAGTGGATTTTGTTGATACCAATATCTAGAATTGGAAAATATGGTTAATGTGGCTTGATAGTATACCTGCATGCATATCCTTAACAGTAGACTGATGAGAAGATACATAACTGGATTTACATCTAATATGACAACTATCTCATGTTTGGGAAGCTAATGTTATAATTGAGGAAGTGCTTCTCTAGACCAAAATCCAACATATGCAGGATCAACAGATGATGGCCTTGTCATCAGGAAGATTCAAATGTGACACTAGCCACAACACAAATGGTTTGGAACACAGCTGCCTGGTTTGCTCAAGTAAACAATGGGTGAACTTGACTGGTAAGCAGTTCCATAGAGATAAATATTGTTACAGGGTTATAGGGCTACATATGTGTGGTAGCAGAAACTAGTGTTAACTTAGTGGTTAACAGTAATAATGGCAAGGCTTATAATTTGGCTGATAAATAAACATGAATGACTGATATGTCGGCCGATACTTTAAACAGACTGCATCAACAGAGATACACTGGAGTAAACAAGTAGTCTAGAAACTGAATCTTTACCTCCAACCGCCTTTGCTGCCTGCTAATACGTCTCACCTCATTCCATCAGGTATGTCTCTGGCTTGACGTGATTGATGTGGACTGACAGAATGAGATGTGAACTGGGCCTGGTGTGCAGAGGCATGGCCGAGGACTGGCCTGCTTAATCACAATCCCCAAAGCTGAGAAAGTGGCACATCCTACCTCTGAGGCTGGCCTATATTTAGACAGGAGCCAAAAAAAGGAAATGTAGCCTAGCACCAGCCAACATACACACAGACATACACACAGCCAACAGTTTCCATCCGTACATGATTAGAGTGGAGGCCCATATTGCTTGCCTTGTTTTGCCAAAACCTCACAGAACATGAGAAGTCTCTCATATAGAAGCCCTCCGACCGCGCTGGTCAGTTTCAGTCAGTATACACTGCTCAATCATTTTGTTTTCATTGTGGCATAAATTGGCCGAATCATTTGAATCATCAGTCCCACAGTTTTGTAAATTGAGCTGCTGTATCTGAATGAGGGGAACAGACAATGGTTGGTGTGTTAAACAAGTTTATTTTGCTACATTGAATTAGTTTACAGTGGATTGTGTGGGTTGCCTAAATTGAACAGAATGACTAGGTAAATGCTTGGGTCAGTCTTACTGCCAAAATTAGTTACCACCAATAATAATAATAAAAAAAAATGCAATGAACTAATCAGTTAGAACCTATTTATTGCCACATAAATGCAAGCTAGTAGAATTTGTTCCTGCAGCTAACTGCATTTTTACAGATACACCATTGCCAATGGCATAGAATTGTTTGTTTTTTGTTTGCCTGACCTGTCATGACCTGTCAAACAGGGTCAAAATTTAAATCGTTTGAACTATTTAAAGCTATTGTGGGATTCAAAACTACAACCAACCTTTTTACCAGTCGAAATAATTAACTACTGGGCTGCATCACACCATTTATTCATTGCACGCACTGCTTGTATCCGTGTCATTGAATGCTTGTCAAGTTCACACACTCGTCCAGCACCAGGATATCATCTGTCCACAATTGGGAATTCCACCTGTGAACTGAATATTAACAGCGTCTTTTACTTTTGGCATGTCTGTCTGAGTAATTGACCTGGTCGAAATGTATGGCTAATGGTTAGAAATGCTGACTTCTTAGCATCATAAAACAACTTTTGCTCTACTTAGAAGAGTGGTGTGACACTTCCCTGTGTGTAGCTCCAGTAATACTTCCTTTGTTGAGCTGTGCTGTAATGGTGTTTAAATTCAGTTGTGTCATTAATAATGCATGACTGGACCCCAGAGTTGATTGACAACTTGTATTTCACGCTTGGCAGACCAGTTAATTCTGGAAGCACTGGCAAAGCTCATTATTATTTTTACTCTGTTATGTATGAAACAAACACCGGGCCAGACTTTTAGAGGACAGTCAGGTGTTTTTGGACACATCAGACACTGTCATTAAATCAGCTTGCCTGCTGAGTGATACGATGGTAATCCCTTGGTTCTATTGTTGGAGGATATTTGGACAGTGGGAAAGGCTTAAGTTTCCTTGAGCCACACAAGCTTTTCTGCAGAATTAGATATAGATTTTGTTCAGACCATGTGTTCTTTAAGCTGTGAACACTGGCGGCAACTAAATATTATGATTGGGCTCAACTTGTGGTGTCTCCTATTACTGATCAGCACTTTCTGTAACTTTCCTGTGAATACTGTAAATAATGAATGCTGATTCTGATTTCTTACTTTTTATAGCAATGTCTGAGCAGTGGAGGTTTTTAGTGCCCTACCATTTGAAATTCCAAGTCAAAATCATTTCTCTATCATTTGGAAGCAAAAATAATGCGGCGTTTTATACTGTTATGTGGAGCAGGTTTTGAAGGTTTTTACAGTGGGTTTCTACAAAGAAACTCATAAAAATAGAGATCAACAAAGTGTCCTGTGACACATCTGTGAATCTCGTTGCTTGTTTGGACAAAAACGTACAAGGAGAGGTAGCTTATTATATTTGGTTGATTTACTGTGTTGTGAATTGTTAAGCTGGTTATAGTAAAGTGAAAAATTGGGGAAATAAGACTAATAAACAAGCTGTCATTTTGGTTCGGTTGAATGGTTCACTTGACTGCATCACTGAAATAATGAGTAGAATTTACTGTATTTTTGTTTGTGCACTTAGATGTTTCACATAAATTGCACACATGTAATTAAGTAAATCTACTTAAGTTAAGTAAAATTGATAAAGTAAATAAGTATATATATTTATTTTACTTAACTTTTTTAATGTAAGTGTTTATACAACTATGTTCAATAAATGAAGCAATGAACACCATAGTCCTTATTTAACAATCCTAACCACAAGCTCTTTTACAGTAAATGTACAAAATAAATGAACAATAAACACTAACAGATATTTGCTTTCACTCAGAAATGCATAAATTAATTTCACTATTTATTGTCTCAGTATAGTCCTATATGCAAAGCATGCTGGGAACTAAAATACCAAAAATTCATCCATGCATTTTTTTCAGTTAATGCAACAGAAATGGTTAATGTAGGCCCAACACAAATTAAGCAAATTTTAGTTTTACATAAGTGGACTGAACACAATGAAATTTGGTTGTGATATAATGTTCAGAAATTGTCTCATGACTAAACATTTTCAAACACCCTGATACCGGTACACATTACGCAAAAACAGCATTTTCAAAAAGCTATTTTTTTACTATATGTTATATGTAACTATATGTTATATGTAATGTATAATGTGCCTAGGGACTGATCCGCTACTGATGGATCATCGTCATAGAAATTCATGTTGCTGATGGATAAAAGTTCAAAACATTTTAATTCAGTACGTGCAAAGGTATGTATGGTTCATGTTGTATTAGGGGCACTGAAAACCCCAGAGTGTCAGCAGACATGTGTAAGCTAAATGTAAATGAGTTGCATAGAATGCACACACACACATATATGTATGTAACCGTTTTATGTGGGTAGTGGTTTAAGATGCAGTCACTAAAGAAGTATAAGTAAAGATATAAGAAGAAGGAGCGATGCACAAGCCCACACACGTACAAACAGTGTAAAGGTTATGCGAATATTGGATTGTGATGAGGTCATCGACGTGGGGGGAATAAAACACACACACACACACACACATACAACACGCCCCATGAAGTCCCTGGATACTACTATTGCACATGCCCCAGTCATTATATCTCCCTGCAGACAGCCATAACCTTACGCCAGGAAGTGGTGGCCAATTTAGCCTAGTGACATAATGTGTTATGATGGGCAATCAAGCCTGACTTCTGCTGACTCCCTCATAAAGCTAATGAAATCAATAGTAGTGTGGAAACGTGCACTGCGCATTTATGCCCTTCGGTAAGACCGGTTATTCAGAATAATAATTTTATACACAGTTTATGTATTTGTCTCAATATAAACAACCAGCAATTTAAAAAGTGTAACTTAGACAACTGAACTAGGAACAGGTTTTGTAATGATGACTTTCCATATTGGGATATGACAGTCAGCTTCATAAAAAAATAAATTCAGGCAAACACTGCATATGCTTGGCCTTTAAAGCTGCATAGCAATATGTTGACCCAGATACTGTGCTTCTATTTACCAGGCTTTAGTCTTGTTTACTTCTTTTTTTTGCTTCAAGAAGAGCACAATCATTATAATAGTCTTGTTAGCATTCTATATACAGCATACACGGCAAAAAAAAAAAAAGATATATATTTTTTAAGTTGTAAATAAAACAGAAATAGTTGGAGTATGCATACAAGAAATTATATTTCAGTTTTTCTATTTTCTTTAAAGTTTGTGTTATTCAATGTTTTACTAACTGTTTCTTTATAATTAATTGTGAAATTTACTAACAATTTCTGAGTGAAAATTGTCTCTATACCATTTTTTTTTTTTGGTGTCAAAATATAAGCTAATCTGCAGCATAGTGATCTTAATCACTCTATCGTGATTTATTTATTTATTTATTTATTTTTTGGTAAAATTCTCTGATAAGATGTTATGGTGTGGTTTACAGTTATACCCTATTGTGAACTGTACCATCGTATTGAGTGTGGAGTCGGACTGTGCTGGGTTTGATATGGTAATGGTATTTCCCTGTGGGTTTAAAGGAAAAATGAGTGAAAAAAAAAACGCAGTTGCTGCTTCCTGTGGAGATTAACCTCCTATTAACATTCACATTATTATTCACCTATCCAGCCCTGCCTTTGTGAAACCCAATCTTCACTCTCAATAACAAAAAAGAAATGGCTATTTTACGGTGAATAACACCTACTTAGGTTGACGTATAGCCCATTTATTTATCCATTTGTTTTATTCGGCTGTGCTCTGAAAGTGTGGTGAAGTATATAATATTATGTCTGGAACATTTAGGCTACTTTTTTATTATATATTTTTAGATAAATATTGTACAGACCAGTGGTTCTCAAAGTGTGGGGTGTGCCCGCCAGGGGGGGCGCACGAGTACTGCAGGGGGGGCGCGGGCCATCATCAGAAAAAGAAAAGAAATAAAACGGTAAACAGCCAAAGGACGTAACTTTGTGAAAGGGAAAAGAAAAGGGAAAAGGGAAAGGGAAAAGAAAAGCCATAGATGAAGTCGCACAGACCCAGGCAGGTGCTGGTCATTCAAAAGCTAAATGCAGAAAATAGAACGAAGCATATCTTGCTCTCGGCTTCACTCACCGTGTCTACACCAGACGCTACAGTTGTCGCGTCGCGCCGCAACAGTGTACACTGGACGCGAAAAAGCAATCGTTGAAATTCATTTTAATTTTGTGTCAGTACGTCATAAATAGAACAAGGCATCAGTTTACTGTCGGGGATTTGTCGTGTCGTGCCGCGCTACATCCAGTGTAAACAGTGTCCCTGATTAATGGGTTCTACTGTATTTGCTGCTCGCGTCCGGTGTAGATACGGTGTTAATTTCGTTGGTGAGAGGAAAGGCCTGTGTGTGTCCTATGCTTTAGCGGACAGCATGAACCCCCCCCCCCCCCAAAAAAAAAAACCCTTAAATAACCATTAATAAAAAAAAATTACAGAGAGAATAATAATAATGTTATATTCTGTATGATATTTTTCAATGTTTCAAGTGTTGCAGGTGTTTTTTTCCCCGCTGTAGACTTTTTAAATTAGAAAAGCATTAATTTTTCATAAAGTTTATTGAAATTATTTGATAGTCTGAGGTTGGATGGGGATTCGGGAAGGGGGGGGGGGGGTTGGGCGCCAGATTTTTTTATAGGTTTAAAGGGGGCTACGACCAAAAAGTTTGAGACCATTCGGCGTAACAGGCCAATTAACCAGTGAGTAATTTTGAGATTATTTGTGTGCGTATGGAGCACCAAAAGTGCCAGAAGTAGAAGATATCCTTGTGTCAGTTCCAATATATATATATATATATATATATATATATATATATCCTTGTGTCAGTTCCAATATATATATATTGGAACTGACACAAGGATATCTTGTACTTCTGGCACTTTTGGTGCTCCATACGCACACAAATAATCTCAAAATTGCCAAATATTCACTGGTTAATTGGCCTGTACAATATTTATCTAAAAATATACAATAAAAAAGTAGCCTAACTGTTCCAGACATAATATTATATACTTCACCACACTTTCAGAGCACAGCCGATTAGTACAAATAATAATAATAATAATAGTAATAATAATAATAATACTTTTATTTAGAAAGGATGCAGTAAATTGATCAAAAGTGACAGTAAAGTGACAATCACAAAAATATTTGTATTTTAAGTAAATGCTGTTCTTTTAAATCTGGAAATATTCAGCGTTGATAATAAGAAGAAATGTTTCTTAAGCACCAAATCAGCATATTAGAATTATTTATGAAAGATCATGTGGCACTGAAGACTGGAGTAATGGAAATTCAGTTTTGTCATCACAGAAATAAATTGCATTTTCATCAAATAAATGCAGTCTGGTGAGCATAAAATACTTCTTTTAAAAACATTAAAAGTGTCTGTTTAGAAGATATTAATCAGATGTAGTGTTGTTTTTGGCGGCCTGTTTTAATTTTAGTTTTAGTCTTGTCTTTGTGTGAAGCTGTCATTTTAGTTTTTATTAGTTTTAGTCATGTACATACTCCTTTTAGTCTAGTCAAGTTTTAGTCAACTAAAAGTCTGAGCATTTTAGTCTTATTTTAGTCAGAATTATCCATGACTATTTTCGTCTAGTTTTAGTCGACGAAAACTGATGACATTTAGTCTAGTTTTAGTCAATGAAAATTGTATTTTAGTCTCTTTTTAGTAATGCAGTTCTATTTAAACCAGTCAATATAGTATAAATACCTAGTAGTATAGATGAAACCAAAATTTCTTTTAGCCAAACCCATTTCAAACAAGGTTATCTTATTATATTATTGTTACCTTATATACTCAAGAATACATCCATTCCAGACACGGAAGACGCTCTGATTTGAATTTACAACATTTATTTTACCAACTAAACATGTTAGAAGTACACACGCATACATTTTCTCCCAAAGACGAACTCGGCTGGCCGGCCGCCATCGGTACTTTGTTTGTTGTCACTTTCTAAATAATGCCGCGAGTGGGGCTTGAGGAAGTGACGTCGCCTGCGTCTGCGCAGTGCGACCTGATGCAGCCGCTGAAGCGAGACACAGGAAACAGAAATACTGCAAAATAATAATAATAATAACGCAACTAAACGAGACAAAATAACGTTATTAACATTTCGTTTCGTCTCATTTTTGTCAACGAAAATGAGGAGACATTTTAGCATAGTTTTTATTTTGTAAAGCACATTTAGTCTCGTTTTTATTCGTCAACAATATTGCATTATACATTTAATTATAGTCATCGTCACATGACCAGCATTTACGTCTCGTCTCGTCTCGTTTTCGTCACGTGATAAAGGTTCGTTGACGACGATATTTAGTCATAATTTTCGTTGAAGAAAGCAACACTAATCAGATGTTCAACAAGATGTTTAAAGCAGAACACAATACTTTTCCTGAGCACAGAATTCTGACTGACCTTTATGTGCTCACTGGGTACTGACATTTTGATCTTTTGTATAACCCAGTTATTCTTAAGACGGGTAATATGTTTGAAATTTTAATTGGCGAATTGGTTTAAAGCAAGATTTTGACACTATTTGTACTGAGGGAGATTGGTGTCAATGAGTGCACATTAGCATGTTATATGCATTGGCGAAGCTGTTGATGAATTAAGATCTTGCCATCTGTTGAGTAGGCGGGGGAGAGAGAGAATGAGGATCAGGGTTGGGGAGGAGAGGGTGGAGCGGGCATGTATCTCTGACTCGGGAGGCCTTGACATACAGAATTAAATATGTTATTCACTGCACACCATATAATCAAACACATTGAAGTAAATCAAAAAAAATATGAATGGGATAAATCTCTGCATGTTTTAGCTATTATCCTGCCACAATTCTAGTGTGCTGTTTCATAAATGTGGGCTAATCAACTTATGAATAAATGATATCATGTGTTGCTTTTCCTGTTTAAAAGTTGTGTGAATATGTTTGTCATCATGTGCTTTGGAGACTGACCAGTTTTTGAATCCTTCCAGGGTTTCACAGAAATGAAGACATGAAGGCTGTTGAAGTTCTTCCCATCCTTAAAGAAAAGGTGGCATTCTTATCAGGTGAGCCTATATATTATTCTGTGTACTGGGTTTCCTAATCAAGTTGTCTGTCTGGCAATGATTGTTGGCTTTTTGATGAATTGCTGTGTTCCTCTTTTGTAAGTCACTTTGGATAAAAGTGTCTGCTTAATGCATAAATGTAAATATTACAAAAGTAAGCTTCTTTTTTTTTAGGAAATTGATGCATTTATTCAGAACAGAAGATGCTGAATATTAATCAAATGTAACAGTAAAACAAACTGTAATGTTACAAAAATAGATGCTTTTGTTCTGAACTATATTCATTAAAGAATCCTGAAAAAAATGTATCATGGTTTCATCAAAATATATAGGAGCACATCTGTTTTCAGTATTGATAATAATAAGTATTATTGTTTATGTGACACTGAAGATTGGAGTAATGGCTGCTGAAAATTTACCGTTGCTATCTCATAAATAAAGTACATTTTAAAATAAATTAAAATAATAATAATAAATGTATTTTAAATTGTAAAAATATTTCATACTATTACTTTTTATTGGATTTTAGATCAAATTAATGCAGCCCAGGTGAGCCTAAGAGGCTTGTTATAAAATATTTCAATCTCTTGTCGACCCCAAAATTTATAAGCCATGATCCCATGTCCAAAAACCCCTCACAGTTAAAGGAACACTCCACTATTTTTGAAAATAGGCTCATTTTCCAATTCCCCAAGAGTTAAACAGTTGAGTTTTACCGTTTTCGAATCTATTCAGCCGATCTCCGGGTCTGGCGGTAGCACTTTTAGCTTAGCTTAGCATAGATCATTGAATCTGATTAGACCGTTAGCATCTCGCTCAAAAATGACCAAAGAGTTTCGATATTTTCTAGGTCGATATGGCTAGGAACTATACTCTCATTCCGGCGTAATAATCAAGGAACATTGCTGCCGTACCATGGGTGCAGCAGGCGCAATCATATTACGCAGCGCCTGAAAATAGTCCCCAGCTGATTATTACGCCGGAATGAGAGTATAGTTCCTAGCCATATCGGACTAGAAAATCGCAACTTTTCATTTTCCGTCAGTCTTAGCGCACGATGTAACTACAGAAGCGTCAAGTTTTAAATAGGAAAAATATCGAAACTCTTTGGTCATTTTTGAGCGAGATGCTAACGGTCTAATCAGATTCAATGATCTATGCTAAGCTATGCTAAAAGTGCTACCGCCAGACCCGGAGATCGGCAGAATGGATTCGAAAACGGTAAAACTCAACTGTTGAACTCTTGAGGAGTTGGAAAATGAGCCTATTTTCAAAAATAGTGGAGTGTTCCTTTAAGAAAGGAGTGAAAAAGAAACTGTTGCTCCATTCCCGCTCCATTCTAAGCCATTTATTTAGAAGTGTTCGCTCCTTATCCAAAGGCCCGGATTTCTATGAATATTAACGAGAGGAAACTTATTTGCAGTGACAGTCATTAACACTCTCAGATATGTGAGCTCAAAGGCAGAGCAGCATCGCTGGGGAAATGCTGTGAGTGTTTAGCTGGCTGCTGACCCAGATACGAACATCTTAATCTTTGGCAGGCCAACTTGCTTATCATCAGCTCAGCTTGTCTAAGTAGAGATATAACTCATTTCCAATTTTGCCCTTCTTCCACCTCTGCACTTCAAAGAAAGTGTAATGGAAGTTGATTTGCAATAACGATATGAAGCAATCATATTACCCTAGCAATGATATGAGACATCATATTCTGTGTTAGACAAAAACTGAAGCTGCTTAGCATGGTTGGCTATGATAAGTAGGCCATGGTGTTCTAAGCATCACTATATACAGTAGGTAGGATAGTTGGAGTTTCTCAAGATTAGCCATTGCCCTATTTTACTAATGCTTGAGTGACACAGATGTTGTTGTTCCAGCCAAATATATAGCGTGTTTGTTTGGCCTGCAGGTGGAAGAGATCGTCGTGGAGGGCCAGTCCTTACATTTCCAGCCAGGAGTAACCATGACAGAATACGACAGGAGGACCTCAGACGACTTATTGCGTACCTTGCAGGCATTCCCAGGTATGCAGTGTGTGTGTGTGTGTGCGTGTCTTTGTCTGTGTGTCAGTGTGAACATTATTATGCAACTAAATTCGTAGTCGTAATAGATCAGGTTCAGGCAGTTGAAACGTTGAGGGATTGATCCCATGGCAGCACAGGTGTGGAAGTCAGCCAGCTGCTTGAATCGTAAAGTTACAGTTCACTCAACATTGTGTTCATCCTAGCTGCTCAAGGAAATATAGACCAGCGGTTGATCTATTTTTGGCCATTTCGTTTAAAATTAGCCATTCAATAAAGGTGCAGTCATGACTTGCATTATTTTATTTTTTAAAATAAATCAAAACTTTTCTTCAGCAAGGATGCAGTATATTGATAAAAGTTTACAGTAAATGTATATTCCCTAGTAAAAAAGTAATATATTTAAAATACATTTATTTCATACTAAGTGTAGTTCAAATCTATTAACATATTTACTGACATATCGCTCGAGACTTACTGATATAAAAATTATGGTTAAACTTTATTTGGAGTACTACTTGTACACAATGCACATTTCTTAATATTAAACCTGAAATGTCACTGTTGATGAGGATTGTGTGATCTTTGAATAATATTGTCTTTAAATGCAAGATATTTAAAGAATATCTAAAGTGCACTTGCAATAGTTCCACTTTAGCAAAATCAAATATACTTCAGTATACCTTTAGATTTACTTCATCGCTACTTCCACATAATTAAAGTGCACTAAGCACAAAATTAGTTGTTCCAATTTAGCAGAGTTTAAGTATACCAGTTTAGTATACCAAATGTACAACACCAGGGTATTTATATTAAGTACATAAAATGTAAATGCATTTGTAGTATACTTAGCATGAAATAAATGTATTTCAAATACATTTTAGTGTATTTATTTTTCACTAGGGTTGTTACAAAATATTTGTTTACAATATATTGTTGTTTTGAATATTATGTTCATCAAAGACTCCTGAAAAAGGGTCCCACTTTATATTGTGTCCCTAATACCTGTGTACTTACATAGTAACTAGATGTGTACATAGTATGTAACCACAGTGTAAGTACATATTGATACATAGTATCTACAGCTGTAATGTTTGTGTAACTACACATATGTAACAACCCACTGAATGGTATGTGTAAGTACAAAGGTGTAACAGGACATTGGTAACAACACTTTTTGGTAATGAAAGTACAAATGTATAACAGGACTAACAGCACTTTTTGGTAAAGAAAGTGTTACACTTTATATTGGATTTATCATGTAATTTCTCTGATGTTACACAGCAGTGCCCAGTAAGTTGTAATAAATTGTGGTTGGTGTCCAGAAAGTTACACTTTATATTAAGTGAACAGTTCCTGAGGAGTTACCATGTATGTACACTGGTATTACAGTGGTGCACCAACTCCAACTCGAAATCCAACTCCTCCCACTTTACATATCCCTAAACCTACTCATCTCCACCCCCTGGATCCCATTTCCACCCCTAAACATACCCATCTCCACCCCCTGAATCATATGGTTCCAATTACTCTTAAACATATTGTTGTTACAAAATGTAGTTATATAATTCCTGTTACACGAGTACTTAGTGAAGTGAAAAAAAATGTCCTGTTACACATTTGTACTTACACAAACCATCCTGAGGGTTGTTACAGAACATGTGTGTAGTTACAAAAATATTACAGCTGTAGATACTATGTACCAGTGTGTACTTTCACTGTGGTTACATACTACGTACACATCTAGTTACTATGTAAGTACAGAGGTATTAGGGACACAATATAAAATGGGACCAAAAAAAGTATTATGGTTTCGACAAAAGCATTAAGCAGCACAACTGTTTTCTACATTGAAAATAATAAGAAATGATTCTTGAGCACCAAATCAGCATAATGTAATAATTTCTGAAGGATGTGACACTAATCATGTAAACACAGTTACCACTCTGTTTACATTGCTCTACCAAGTGCCATAAATGCCATAACACTTTCTTGAAGATATTATACAGGAATCAGAATGTAATAGAGACTTGTGTGTTGTTTTATTGTATGCTATGGCAGTGTTTCAGTGTTAAGTGTTTCTAGGTTGTTAATAGAGTGTTTGGGTGGTTGTAGAGTTGCTGCAGGAAGAGGATTGCTAGAGCATTGGTAGGTGGTTGCTAGAATGTTCTGAGTTGTTGTTATGGCATTACTAGACTGTTGCTGGGGTGTTTTAGAGGGTTAGGCCATCAAAGTCCCTTTAAGGCAAGCCATTTCACTCTGCAGCCATCTTTGAAACTCCTCTCTTTTTCTGTAATTGTAAGGAAGTTGCTGGCTGGCTGCTAGGGTGTTCTGGGTGGTTGTTGTGGCATTGAAACAGTTGCTTGGGTGTTCTAGTGGGTTACTAGCATGTTTGTAATGAAATGAAAACTGCTGCTCAAGAAAGCATTTTCACAAGCAAGTTTCCATTTTGTTTAATTTACAGTAATTTCTTTTCATATCTATATTCATATACAAGTAATGCCTGTGGCTAAGCTTTCCCCTATCCTACACACACTTTAACACGCAGAATAGCTTAACAACTGCATACAGCTTAGCATTACACCTAAGCATTGCAGTAAGCATCATTTGCATTTTCGTCAGAAAACTTTCAAGTCTAGTTTATGTATTCTTGTCAAGTCCTGGTTTTGTTTTTAAGCTCCCAGGTTTATGGTTTGTTTAGACATCACATGGCCAATTTGTCTTTTCCCTGCTGTGTCCTTCTGTAGTTAGCATTGATTTGACTCAGTTCAACCAGCTCCACGTGAATCTCTGCTTTCAGCCAGAGGGTTCCATCTCTGCACAGTTCAAAACTTTATGTAGGTTATCATCTGCTGCAGGGTTCTCCCAAACTTTACTTCTGTTCTGTTGTCCATAATCACTCTGTTTGAGCCAAACTGAATAATACAGAAATTAAACTTCATCTTCTCCACAGCTGTAAACACATTCTCCACTTTGCACAGAATAATATGGCGGTTTGAAAATAGTGCACTTCTGACCTTTTGCTCGGAAACGCAGATATTCAGTATTACAGTATGTTGGAGACCCGGATGTGGCCCCTGGTTAGGAAAACAAGTGGTTTAGCGAGGAAGTGTATAGACGCTTATGGCTGTTGGTTTTGGTGTCTGGTGTGTATCAGATAGCTAGGGGTGTAGATATGTTGTTTGGCCTAAAACTGCAGATTTTAGGCCACACTGGTTGTTCTCCATCACTCTTTCATGTCTTTCTCTCTTCTGTTTCTTCACTCCTAAGAAGATTTCTCATTCTTTCACACTTTAAAGAAATTTTCCTGACTCAATCCAACCCACATGGTGTCAAGCACCACATAAAATAATTATAACACATCCATCAATTCTTGAAATCAAACCTAACGTGTGTGTGTATATTAATACACTTACAATGCAAGTCCATGAGGCAAGGCATTGTGCTAGGATAAATGTTTAAACACACACTGTTTTGGAAGTATACCCACAATACTTTTAGTTTGTTAATATTGACTAATATGATAAAATCACTTTTATTCAGTTTTTAACTCTGATATTACCATTTATACCATGATCTAAATACTTGATTCTGAATGGCTGGAACTTGTGTGTTTAAACCGTGTAATTCACATGTAGTTCCAATACGCAGCCTTCATTTAAAGCAGATACAAGCACACAAAGACTGGAGATTGTGCTGAACAATGAGCAATGAGGTGGTAATGCCACTGTTTTTCAAGCAAATAAACTCACAGGCACACATACAGTACTCTCTCACATACTGCTGAAAACAGTGGCTGCTTAATATTTCTGTGGAAGCTGTTTCTTTGATGTTCTTTGAGTTTGAACAGCAGCATTTATTTGAAATAGAAATGTCCTGTAACATTGTCAATATTTTTAGTATCACTTTAGTATCATTCAATGTACGTATTAATGTCTTTAAAAAAAAAAGTAGGCCTACTAACCCCAAACTTTTGAACAGTAGTGTACATATAAATCGCCACACATTGTTATCCCTCCTCTTGTTTTCTCTCTGTCTCACTCATCTCATCCTTCATTCTGTGCTCTCTCTCTCTCTCTCTCTCTCTCTCTCTCTCTCTGTCTCTCTCTCTCTCTCTCTCTCTCTCTCAGAGAGGGAGGTCAGAATGATTTAGAGTTGTTCAGTGCTCATTCCTGCTTAAGAGTCAGACTAGAGGAGTGCAGCTGTGGATATGAAAACATTCTTGAGTTAACAGGCTGTTTTTCGAGCTAGAGAGCTCTTTAGATAGCATTTTTTTTTATTTTACATTTATCCATTTATTTATGTTTGTTCTATGGCAGTTTTCTCTAAATTTAGCAAGAAGGGTTTCTTTATCTTTTATGTGCTAAATTTGGGTAAGTGTTATTTTTCATGCATGGTCCCTTCACATTATATATGATGCACAAAAACGTATTTCAATTTGTAGAGATGTCTGAAAGCAGTGGCTCACATTTACATCTCTCTAATGATGTGAGTGTCAGCGGTGCAGAAGAGCTGATGCTGTGTTTTTATTTGTTTGTGTAGTGAGGAGGTGAGCAGACATGGCTTCACGGTCATCGTGGATATGCGAGGATCCAAATGGGACTCTATCAAACCTTTGCTGAAGATCCTACAGGAATCGTTTCCTTCCTGCATCCACGTCGCTCTTATTATCAAGCCTGACAACTTCTGGCAGAAACAGAGGACGAATTTCGGCAGTTCCAAGTTTGAATTTGAGGTAAGGACTCCGTGCATTGTGAATTTACATTTAATAATGTGACAGTGAATAAGAAGTTCTGTTTCTGGTAGATACAATACATTTTTTTTCTGAAACCTGTTGTGTGAGATTACAGAATCTTTCAGGGAAATAAATGAAAGAGAAAACACAGTCTATATTTTACTAGAACATTCCATATTGGTGGTGCGAAAGTAGAGCTGTCAAAATTACTTCTGACCTATTTCATTAGAGCTGAGAGAAAGATGCATGCAGTAGTGTTATATTTAATCTTGAAGGCTTAATCTCCCAAAGGAGGTTTCTTAAATTAACACATCTAGTGTGGCACAACATTCAGAAGTATTATTACATTGTAATAAATGTGTAATTGACTTATACTAAGTGTTTATAACTGCATCACAAATATTATTTGAAGTTGTTTACACCGAAAAACTGTAAAATACTTCTAATTGCACTGATGTAGTGCAGACCAGGCTGTCTTGAAGATCTGGTCTCTGTCCACCACCAAGTCTCAAGTGTCCACTGTCCCCTCATGTGTCTACTGTTGTCTCTAATAACATGACCTGAGCTGCAATCTCTGGAATGTTTTTCTGGCTCCTTTAAGTAAAGTGTTCAATGTAACTGATCCAATAGGGTTTGTATTCATCATCCAATCAGTGTTTAATTGCATTGTTGTTTGAAATAACAACTTCAGCTTCTTGGAAACCTCCCACGGAGTCACAGACAAAACCGTTCCATTCAGAACCCAGAACTGCCAAAATATTGTCATACTTTGCAGCAATATGTTTTGGTTGTTGTAAAGATGTCACAAAGATGCCTCACCCACATATAAAACATTACATTTTAATATTGAACTGCAAAAATGAAGACGTGGCCAAAATGTGGAAACAATGTAGAGATAACAAACTATTAATAGTCAAGCAGATATCAAAACAGAATTCAACAGATATCAAATATTATTTTAAAACCTAGTGTATTGCTTACCGTGGCAGCAATTTGGTGTTGTTATTGTCAAATTTCAAGTCAAATTAAATTTATCTAGTGTTTTTCACTGTTTTTAAAAAATCATGATGCTAATATTTATGATATCTTAATATTTCCGTGCCTTATAGTCACATTCAACAGATTAGAGCCATGCAGTGATATAGTTTAAATTTTGCATCAATACAAGCAATCAAGCCTTTGAGATTTTCTATATAATATATGCCCTATGTGAGTATGGATAACGCTGAACATACTGATATGTCTTATATGTATATTTCTAAACTAAAATTAAAATAAAATGGTAATTCAATGTATTAGTAAATATAAGGGGTGTTACGGTTCACGAACATGACGGTTTGGTACGTACCTTGGTTTTGTATGCAAACATGTGAATTGCACATAATGCCGTTTTTAAATTAAAATTATAAATGATAAAATTTATATGTTGTTGTGGTTGAAATATATTCATTTACACAGTGGCTGTCATAACTTGTTTCATAACAGATTTATTTAAACATACATTAAATAATTAAGACATTACTAACAGGTAAAGTAAAATACAGTATAATGTGCATATAGTCTAATATTTTGCAAAACGCTCTTCTCTAGACTTCAATTCTCTAGCGAACTAATGAGCTGGACACTGATGACTTGCCTGAGGTAAATGAAATGCTACGTGACATTTTGTTTACAAGCTGTTTTACTGATGTCTTTCCGCGGTTGAAACGCTGATTGAGTGATTACGTGAGGCATGAGATGTTCATTCATGTTTATTTCATGTTAAAACTAGTAGTAAGGAGGAAGGGATGATCACACTGACTACATGATGACTTGATCTGTCTCGCCACATCAAAGAGCGGCAGAATGTTTATTGTTTTAATTTCCTGGAAAAAATGAACACAGTTTGTAAGTGGATACTTTGTTTCCAATGAGGTTTCAATTTAATCAGGGCATTATAGAGGGACTCCAGACATAAAAAAATCAAAATCTCAAAATAAATATAAAAAAATCAATTGCAAGTTAAGTCTTTCAGTGTGGAGTCCTAGTTCTGTGACATACAGAGTTAATGCATATGTAGATATGTAGAGTGTTTCACGAGGTTCCATTTCAGTTAGGACGCAGTTAAACTAAATTAAAATGAGAAATGTTCAACAGATGAGATCTAAAAGCCTGCTACATTCAGAAAATGAACCTAAGTGTCCTACTTTCATCCTTTCAGACCATCATGGTGTCCCTCGAGGGTTTGACCAAAGTGGTTGATCCTTCCCAGCTGACTCCAGACTTCGAGGGCAGTCTGGATTATGACCACGAGGAGTGGATCGAAGTTCGAGTGGCCTTTGAAGACTTCACGAGCAATGCAGCTCGCATCCTTTCCCGTTTGGAAGAACTCCAGGACTTGGTGTCCCAGCGGGAGCTGCCGTCAGACCTGGACGGGTCTCGGCGTGCTATGGAGGAACACGCCTCCCTGAAGAAAAAGGTTACTAAAGCTCCTGTGGAGGAGTTAGATACTGAGGGTCAACGCCTGCTTCAGCGAATCCAGTGTGGGGAAAAAGGCAGAGGAGATATCCA